>CAHIKZ030000585.1:685000-747500 GCA_903632075.3 Acanthosepion pharaonis
GACGGTGCCCAACTGATCCTACTTTATTGTACAGTCGACAAAATTAAAAACAAACAACGCTCATGGGCGAAATTAAAAATAGTGACAATTTACCCATCTACACACACACACACACACACACACACACACACACACACACACACATATATATATATATATATATATATATTGTATTTAGGCAGCAAATTCTCTTTTAGGTATGTCTGGCTGAATAAATTAAAAGCATCATGACTGTTTATTTTTATCATAATCCTTTCATATTCACGAATATTTTTCCGTGTATTAAGTAAGAAAAGAAAATGCATTGTAACAGTGAGAATCACTTTTATTTCCAAAGTACTTTCCATCTCTTTCTCAGATCATCATCAAGTTTTCAGCCTTTAAGGCAAAAAATAATTGTAGCTATTCATTACTGATTTTTTCTTTTGCGTTTATAGCTGACAGAGATGCTTTAGTGTTCATTAGAACATTAAAAGTTAGCCATATGTCAGCCGATGCATTTAAACGTAAAAGTAAAAAGTCAGTAATGCATAGCTACACATAGGTTTTGCCTTACCAGTTGCAACCCTGATGATCTCAGAAAGAAATGGAAATTACTTGGAAAATAAAAGTGATTTTCACTGTTACAGTGGATTTCTTGCCTCATTTGATTGTAATATACAGAAAAATATTCGAGAATATGAAAGGATCATGATAAAAATAAGCAGAAATAATTTTTGTAATTCATTCAATAATATATGTGTGTGTGTGTGTGTGTGTGTGTGTGTGTGTGTGTGCACGTTTCGTTGTATATGACAGACTAAGTGATTTGATTTAGTTTTTTATACAATTTCTCATGTGATCATATAATTCTTTTCTTTTCGGATGATAAATTGTATAAAAACTGTCCAATTGTTCTTTCATTCCGGGCGCTTTCGGCTATACATTTGGCCATTTTCAAGGTTGAAATATATCAACTGTTAACGAGAAATAGATTGTTGTATGTATATATTTATTATATAATGTTTTCATTTTCAAAACAAGGTTAAGATAATGTGTCCATGTTCATAGTTGATATTATTGACTGTTTTTTGTCTTTATTAATTAGGTTCAATGAAACGTGGATGAAAGAAGGATTGCTGCCTAAATACACAAATACACGCACACGCATATATATGCGTGCGTGTATATATATATATATATATATATATATATATATATATATATATATATATATATATTGTATAAATCCGTTTATGTGCAATTTAATCAAACGGGGAAATTTCAATCTCCGTTTTATCTCAGTTTTTTTCCGTTTCAAGATTTCGGCTTGAATTTTTAAGAGAATCTTCGCCGCCTTCGATTTCGTTTCGTCCAAGGAAGATGCATTGCAATGCAGTAACAATGAATATGCTATTTCTATCGATTGAACACCGAATTTTGCTGACCTTTTAACTATGGTCTAACACATGCCATGTTCTGTCTTCATAAGAATATTTCAGCCACATCTTGGTTTGTGCTTTCATCTGCTGTCTCTCCAGCCTTGACAGAGTTCAAAAGCGATTACGTAGCCTTGCGGTTGATGAATTATTTTCCACCTTTTAATCCTATCGCTACAGGCGGACGATTCTAACCTCTCGCCACTCTTTCGCTATTTCCATGGCAAATGTTCGGATGCGCTACTTTCCTTAGTTTCACCAATTCAGGCCTTCACATCTCCGACACACCATGCTATGTAGACGGGGTTAAATCATCGCCATTCCCTTTTTTTTTCTTTAATAAGGAAGGATTACTATTCAGAGAGACTCCCACGAATATGCTTCCTCGATCACTATAATTTTACTCTCTTCAACTCAAGCGCATCTTATACACATCTTGCCTCCTCGCTTCATGCGTTTACAACCCTCTATCTTTAATTAGTACAATATACGCCTACACGCGTTTAGATGTAAGCTACGAATCTGAATCTTAGTTCCCAAGTTAGTCTAGTAGATGCACCACCAACAAAACCCAAGAAAAACACACGCACACAAATACAAATAGACATTACAATCCATTACTCATTTAGGCATATAACAATTTTTCTACGAACCCACATACACATAGAATTACCCACGGTTTTAATAAACGTGAAACGTGTCTGAGCAATGAGAACTGACAAAATCATAATTGAAAATATTCGTGTTTTCTGTCTTTTTCTCCGAATTTCTGACGAAGATTTAATAAAAGTGAAACATGTCAGATTGATATACGTGTCCTATTTTTTCTTTTTATTTTATCATATATATATATATATATATATATATATATATATATATATATGAACTAGGAGCATGGCCCGGCGTTGCCCGTGCTTGATTCAAAAATCGTGCCACTCATACAGCAATCGCTATCACTTGACTTAAAATATTTTTGCCCTTCTTTGCCTTTAAAGGATTGCCCTTTGCCGTGCTGATGTTGCTACACGCCTTACTTCTTGCCTATCTCACACTGCGAATTTTTTCTGAGCTCTATACTAAACATTAAATCTGTTACGAAAAAAGAACTAAACAAAATGAACACAAAACGATCAGCTTTAAAAAAGGACTCATAACTGGAAAAACTGAATGAAAAAGAATGTTAACAACAAATACTTTTTCACACCCAACCCAGTTCTGTGGAATCAGAATCAACATTGAGTTTAAGCAAGTTTAGCCAACATTCGTGTCAGTCAGCTGTTGGCTCTGACGCTGGCCAATAGAATCTTCCTACATATTCGTGGCAGCCAGCTATACGCTCTGACTCTGGCCAGTACAAAATGGCCGCAAACTACATGAAAACTACCGTAGAAGCATGAAAAAATCGATTGAAATGCACTGAAACCAAATTGCATATTTGTAGTGAGTAAAATGGTTTTGTCTATATGACAAAATTATAATATATATATATATATATATGTGTGTGTGTGTGTGCGCGCGCGTGTGTGTGTGTGCGCGCGTGTGTGTGTGTGTGTAAAATATCATGTCGTCATCTAATATGATCTTGAATTTCAAGAGCATGTGTAGAAACAATTCAAAATGTTATGTTTAATGATATTTCCAATCTTTTCATCTATAGAAATGCGGTTCAATGGAAAAGAAAAGGCCATGTAAAGTAAGTGGTCTGTGTCCTCTTCCAACAATTCTCTTCCTAAAAGGGTAGAAGAACCCAAGCAGAGAATCCCTTCTACACTGGAAACTGTTAGCCAAGATATGTTGCAGCGTCTTTCACAAGAGTTGCATTACTAACTTGCCGTGTGTCGTATCACGAGCGATGGGTATATTGAACATTTTTGATATCGTTCTTGAAATCTATATGCCTTTGAATTTCCCATTCAAATGTTGACGAATGAATCTTAGTTTCCTCAACAATAAGCCTGTTTAGTTTCATTTGCTTACATTATGTAGTTACTCAGAAATTTACTCTATATTTATCGATGGATATATATATATATATATATATGTGTGTGTGTGTGTGTGTGTGTGTGTGTGTTGAACAAAGATAAATTCTGGCATACCGATCATTACGTCACAAACAACCAAAATATTCGTAGATATTACCAACATGCTATATAACACTCAGGACTTACGGCCAAATCATGTTTAAACACCGGAGTTAAGCAACATCGATCCTGGGTGACCGCTTAGGAATATCTGTTGTTGTATGCTTGGATGTGCGGGTTGTGTAATGGATAATTGGCTCGGATTCTGTTATTCTAAGGGCCGAGTTCCAATTACCGTAGGAATTGTTATATTCACTTGGTATGAGACCACTTCTTCTCCCCAAGCTATGTGATAATTAACAAGTCTTGTATTACTAAACCATTATTATCTTCCAGAAAATCACTCGCTACAAGGAAAGACACAAAATACCCGAGGCCGTTATTATAAAAAAAAAAATGTTAGACAAAAAAAGAAAGGAAGCAAGACAAGCTGCATTAAATAAAATATCTTTCATCACATGGGACAATTTTTAAAGAATGTTTAAAATATTAATTATGCGTATAAAATGCAAATATGCCCATATAGTATAAAATAAAATAAAAAATAGACCCATAACAATGTGATTTATGGTTGTATATATATATATATATATATATATATATATATATATATATGGTTGATTCTTCCGTCGTATTCGACGTATGAGGGCCATACAGCTGAATTCCTAAAAACCGACAGCCCAGACACCAGCATATATGACTTGTTTATTGTGGGGAAGGCTTTGTGCAGAACCAAGGACCCCTTTTAAAGGGCAGAATACAGAGACCTGATGCATTACATACCACAAGTTCCCCAAACGACACTCCACAGGTTTTGAATTGAGAGTTGTCTTTCTCTTAGGCTATAGAGCCCATTCTGTCCTGTTTTTATCCATAGCTGGAGGGAGAAAAGGATTCATAGTTTCTCAAATGTATTAGCACACACACACACACATATATATATATATATATATATATATATATATATATATATATATATATATATATTGTGATCAAATATAGATGAGATTATGAATGATAGGATAAGAAACAAACAGTAAATTATTATAATCAGAGACGAAAAAAGTTAAATGCGAATCAAAATATGTTTTTTTTAATGTAAAAATATACTCTCTTAAATTTTCGAAAAAATTCAACCTTAGCGTTGCGACTGCACGCTCCAAAAGTTTTTATCCGTTAACAATAAAGCAAAAAAAACATTTCGTTCGCAGTTAATTTTTTCCTCTCTGATGCTACATGGATTTTATTAAAAACAAAATAATTTCCATCCCTGAGAATGACTGTACGTACAGTTGAAAGTACTTGCAGATTAAAAAAAAGACCTTATACAGCTTGTAGTTATTAAAAACAAGGATCATATTATTCATCGAGTGACTTGTAGGTTAATGCACCTTTAAAATTTTGTTTGTGAAAGGATTTCGCCATTTTATATCATTAACTTTACTAATCTACTTTTTTTATGAAAAATTCATTGTAATATACGCAAAGGTCAACACCCAGGTGTAACAGTCTGTTTCATGCTTGAACTGACGATTACGTTTAAGTAAGTAACAGACTGTCGCCTCATTGTATTGATCCTCGTGTCCACTTTTATATATACATCCGACCTACCCTCGATATCGTGCGCCTTAACCCATAAATATAGCCTACTTTTAAACTATATTTTTATCATAAATAAAAACCGGTCTATGCATGTATGTATAGCTGGACACTCATATTCGAGGATACCCGTCTGCTACGGCGGCTAGCCAATCCCTATTCCAGACGCTTGTTCATTCAACACCCACAGAGCCCACCTGTGGTTTATACTGCAACTATGCTGAGCAGACATTAGTTACAGTTTCTGGGAGAGAGCGTGTTATCTAGCGTGATCAACAGTTTGAACAAGGTCAGCACGCTCAAGACCTCGGCCACGATGACTTGTGACTTCGTGTTAGCACAGCTCTCGACGGCACCCAAGGGTTCTCCCTACGCAATTTCACTCATAAGGCTTGGGTCAACCCGTGGTATGATTTTCAGTCACTTTCCAAAGGTGCCACACGCTGGGATCGATCCCTCCAACATCAGGAAGTTTTCTTCCTGACAAATCGACCATGGTGAGTTTGGAACCCGGGTCTCATACAGAAGACTGTAAACGTTCTAACCACTCGGCCATTTAACATATAACAACCGGTCGAGGAGAAAGATTACTCCCAATTCAAAACCGTGAAGGCAACATGAATCTATTACAATTTATTTCACTATGAATGATGGCAATTCAAAGATAAAAAAATGAAAAAAAAAAAGGAATCTGCTGAGGTAATATCACTGACGTTCTAAAGGTACAGGAAATTTAATATTACATCTATGCGTGTGTGTCTGTCAGTGTGTGCATATAAAATTATATTCACATACGAACATAAATATAGTCCTGTATGTGCTTGTGTGTCTCTGTGTGAGTCTGTGTGACTATCTATATACATTTCCTTTCTCTAGATAAATGCACAGGTCGTACGTCCTAAATTCAATTGATGATGATCTCGATTCAAAAATCGATGCATAAAAGGGTCCCCCCTCTCTTTCACTCTATTTTTACATAACAGATAAACATATATTAACTGAGCAGGTGCTCTCTCTCTCTCTCTCTCTCTCTTCTCTCTCCCTCTCTCTTTTTCTCTCTCTCCGATGCTATCTGCTTTATCCGAAGAACGGCTGAATAGTTCTATTGAAAAAGGTAAGTGAATTCTTTTTTTTTTCCATTTTGGAGATTCGACCGAAAAAAATCACTTGCTACTAAAAGCCAGCCTTACTTGAAGAGACTAAAATAGTAATATATAAACGCACATGATACATAAATAACTCAAGAAGCATTTAAAATATTAGGAAAAATGCCTGTGTAGAATAGTGATATAAATTTATCATAAAATATTAATCAGTCATCACAATGTGTTTATCTGTTTTTTGTTATATTTTTTAGGGGGATACACACCTTTCTGTTAATTTGTGTATTTTATCATAAGACAATAATTCCGACCATAATTATTCAAGGACATTTTCCTTGTTCACCAAATTTAAATATCTCAAGATCCAGTTACGTATTCTTGGTGAAATCTTCAATACGCATGTCGCATCAGTTTTACAGCTTCTGCTATGTATTGAGATTTTGATGAAATTCAACAATTTACAATTGTCTTAATGGTAAGTCTGACCGGTTCGATAGAGTACAATTGGCAACTGATCTAAAAAATGAACTACAATCTGTTGTTAACTAGAGCAAGAAATGGCTTGTAAATTTTAATCCCTTCAAAACGAAACTTCGCTTCTTAAATGTCTTGTAAATTCAAAGAAAGATCTCGAATGCAGTTGATCCTGATTTGACATCTCGACTTCAGTCACTTTCTTACCGACATAACATGGCACCCCCCCTGTCTTTTCTACAAATATTTCCATGGCAACTGCTCTGATGAGCTTTTTTCTCTGGTGATCCGACTACGTGAATTTAAGCGTGCTACTAGATTGTCACCTTTTTACTGTTGAAATAGCTAAATCCAACAGCCATTTCTACTCCAAAAAGATAAAATCCAAAGAAGAAGCTGCAATGTTATGGATCCTGACCTGGAATCTCGGATCCAGTAACTCTCCCATCTTCGTAACATTACTTCTCTCTTTTCTGTAAATATTTTCATGGTAATTGTTCTGATCAGCTTTCCGCTTTCGTACATCGACTTTTTAGCACGGTACTAGATTGGCAACTAGTTGTCACCATTTTACAGTTGAAATTGCTCGTTTTAACAGTAAGTTCTATGTTAGCAGTTTCTTCGCAGTTCTCGCTTGTGGAAATCGCTACTTCTTTCAAGTTAAATTTGATCTTAAAAAGTCTAAATGCAATTTCAATCGTTATTTTCTGCCTTCTTATTTTCTGTTCCATTTTGGTTCTCTCTCCTTAATAATGTTTTTCTTTTTCTCATATTCTATCACAGTAAATAACTCATTGAATCTTAGAGGCTTTATTGCCTTGTTTGAAGTGAAATGCTTAAAAGAAATTCGATGAGACGTTACTAAACATGAGACAGATAATTTCCACTAGGGCTGCTCACTCGAAAACGTACTTTTTTCATGAAGAGAATATTTCTTTTCAAGTTTGCACAGGTTTCTCATTTGTTAATAACTATTGTCATTTCCTCTCAACATGCAGAACCCATTTTTCATCACCTGTGACAATGTGATGCACAAATGAAATGTTGTCCTTCTAGGCGAAAGAAAATTGCTGTAGATGGTGGAATATTGTGTCCGTTTCTTAACACATATCCCCTCTTGGCGAATTTTCTCAAACACTGACATCCACTATAAATGAAACATTGACGGAGAGAAGAGAGGGTAAACTAATTCTAGAAGCACATTTCTACCATTTAACCTTCGTTGCCTGATTCCTAAATTCATAGCGGTGAAATATGTCATTACTTTCCAGATACCGTAACAGAAAAGGTGAGAAACACGTGTTTTCTTACCATGATGTAAAAAATTTCCGCTCTTTAAAAAATGACAGGATATAGTCAACGGAATCTTGTCTAACCCGATGACAACATACGATTCTTGATAATGACTGAGACGGTCAAAATTAGTCAAACAAAATAAAACAAATGTGAACTGTTTATTCACAATTTCGATCCTGATATGTATCATCTTATTCGAAAATTTGAATAATGCAACAATCTAACAGACTTTTTTATATATATATATATATATATATATATATATATATATATATATATATATATATATATATAAAACTGATACATCAGAATACAGACATAATGAACAAGCAGACACCCCTGTCTAGTGGAAGTGGATTTATCTGTAAACTTGGAAACGTGAATTATGATTTTAGCTGTGTCTTTAAACCCAGTAATTTTAAAAGTTACTCCAAAATTCGCTTGAGGATGAAATGGAACTAATGTCTTTAATTTAATTACAAAAATAATTCGGGGCTTTTAGCTTCCATTTTTGAAACATGGTTAGAACTGTGTAACGAAAAAATATATATTTAAATCAATTAATTATATATATATATATATATATATATATATATATATATATATATATATATATATATATAGTTGACTCTCCCGTCGATTTCGACGTATGAGGGTCAGGCAGATCAGATTTTAGAAACCAACAGCTCGACAACAACACATGAGATTTGATTATAGTGGTGAAGGCATCGTGCAGGACCATCCACTATATATATATATATATATATATATATATATATATATATATATATATATATATATATATATGGATTGTGTCAAATATAGATTAGAATCAATCAGGATGATGAGATAATGAACAAATAGGAAACGTTTATCAATCTAGCATGTTTTTTTATTAAAGCTTCATCAGCGATAAACGTTTCCTATTTACACCAACTGGGTTAGTGTATATATATTTTAAATGATATTGCTAAGTGAAGATACACCTTGCCTTGGCTTTTGTCGAAGATATTTATGTTTTTGATTTTGTCTGTGTATTCAGTATGGTGATAAAATTATAAAGAAATATACTGAACACTTTGTGGCCAGAAAAGAAAACATAATAAAAATTTAATAAAAAGGCTAATCGCAGTACCTTGTCAGTCGCCCTTAACGAAAGATGTATGAAAGAGGATATACTCACTAAATACACAATATATATATATATATATATATATATATATATATATATATATATATATATATATATATATATATATAATACAGGTAATCGATCCGTCGGTATATAATCCAGGTGGATCCTAGTAATATTAATTATTAAAACTGATCCACAGAGAGCTTGATGTTTTTATTTTAACAGAGCATATATGATTACTGCAAAAAAACAAAAATGACCTCAAGAGATAGTCTATTTCAAGCCTTGACGTAATTTTTGTGCTTTTGGTGAAATACATATATATATAATTGCCCGTGCTTGATTCAAAAATCGTACGACTCATACAGCAAACGCTATCACTTGACTTAAAATATCTTTCCCCTTCCTTGCCTTTAAAGGAGTGCCCTTTGCCGTGCTGATGTTGCTACATGCCTTACATCTTGCCTATCTCACACTGCGAATTATTTCTAAGCTCTATACTAAACATTAAACCTGTTACGAAAAAAGAACTAAACAAAATGAACACAAAACGATCAGCTTTAAAAAAGGACTCGTAACTGGAAAAATCGAATGAAAAAAGAATTTTAACAACAAATACTTTTTCACACCCAACTCAGTTCTGCGGAATCAGAATCAACGTTGAGTTTAAGCAAGCGAATGAGCCAATTGGAGTAAAGTGCCATGCAGATTTAAATTTTTCCTACTTGTGACGAATGCAGCTATCGATTTTTTTTTGCATGCTAGCACGCTAGTTAACATTCGTGTCAGTCAGCTGTTGGCTCTCACGCTGACCAATAGAATCTTCCTGCCTATAGGCTATCACTCTGGCCAGTAGAAAATGGCCACAAACTACATGAAAACTGGTCTAGAAGCATGAATAAATCGATTATTTCCTCTATCGATGAGAGTTGGGAAATGCAAAGTCGGCCTTGGCCTTTCCGCTAGCTTGGAGCATGTGCATGTAAATTTTGGTGCAAATCCGTCGAAAATTGCGGCTGTGCATTCATTACACACACACACACACACACACACACACACACACACACCAACATCCTGCCTTTTATAGACATATATATATATATATATATATATATATATATATATATATATATATATATATATATATATATATATATGGGGGGTGATCATTTCAGTATAGATTAAATATTTAATATGACCACTTCAATCATTTTGCACAAAAAATTTTCACCGAGTTATATTTTTTTCAATTTATTTCAGAAAAATTTATTTAACTATACGAAATATTTTTGGTTTGACCTTTGGGTGGGGATTTAATAGAATCTTGTCTCTTCTGGCTGTGATTTGATCCCATGACCTCATTTTTCATCAGCCCTGCATGACGTTACTCTACCACTGAGCTTTTATCCTTCGAAGACGCACTGCGAATTTCACGAAAATTGGTCTCTGGGGAATCATTGATGGCGGTCACTTCAGAGCAGACCAGAAAGATTTTCGTGTATTCAATTAACGTCTGATTGAACACATCGGATGACGAAGAAGAAAAAAAAAAGAAATAAAAGTGGGGAAAACGCATGACCTGAGTGGGCAACCATGGTTGGCTCCAATAGAATCATTCGGAGACATCATGAATATACTTCATCCACAAGCTTTTCGGTTACTTCATCCCCAACACGCCTCTTCAAACTAATCAACAAGAACACGGCAAAAATGTGAGGCTTTGTCAAAATATCTTTTTTTTTTTTTTTAACTGACATTTACGCCATCAATTGGTAACATGAAAAAAAGCGTAACATTGGAACTACAAATTGAAGATGCCAAAATGAAACAAGTACAGAATTTGAAATATCTGGGAAGCGTTTAAAACAAATGGAAATAAACGATAGAATATAATGGAATATATTGGGATCAATAATATCTTTTTGTATGTACCGTATATTTCCGTATATAAGACGACCTTTAACTCCCCCAAATCACCTTTAAAAATAGGTGGTCGTATATACTACAATTCTAAAATAGAAACCTTTGTTACGGTTTTTTGGGTATACAACGTATATAACTAGTGAGCGAGTCAGAATGACTTATTTCCCTTTATAGTCGACCAATAGAAGGTTGACCAATCAGAAGCCGCACAACACTGTATTCGTCGTGTATAAAGGCGACCATCTTTGTTTCTCCTATCGGAAGGACCAGAGGCAACTTGTCCGGCGAACATGACAGACGGAAGAACTACGCTCTGCTACTTTGCTGCGATATCCACTGCGAACCTCCACTACGCTTTCCTACTGTCTCCGAAATATTCACTGCCAACCTCTGGATTCTATACTCGAAGACGACCGTCATGAAAATGTCTAACAACCTTAACTTCTGAGTGACGTTTGTCGGTCGGCTAACCTCGTTCTCGATGCGATAATCAATAGTCAGTTATGTACCACGCTTATCTTTCGCTACGTGAGTGACGAGGATGATTTTTTTTTCTCGCAGTAGGTTGCTATTTCTTTCTGCGGTAGACCAGTTGCCATCCAAGGCTATTAAACCCGGTCTGTCCTGATTGGGGAGAAGAAGAGGATCTATACCTTTCCCAATGGTACTGGCACGTGAAAGTAATGGATTTGACTAGAATTCGAACTCGGCTCTCCGATTCCTTTATCCGAGCCGCTATCCATTACTCCACCGTGCCTCTATAACCAATAACGTAACTAATAACATTCATGAAAAGATTCACATTAGCAAATAAACTGATAATTAAACTAATTAAAGCATTTCTACCTTATATAATACTGGCATAACTTCATAATAAATTGCCTATTCGAAGAATAACTACATACTAATGCAATCAATTTGTTTCCATGCAAGCTCAGCTGAGAAAATGTAAACATCGAGTTATGAATGCGTTCACAGCAATGGAATGTACTATTACCATGCATTATCGTACTGCTATTAGCGGTATTTTGTCATAGTCGATGGAGTATAAGTAAATGGCCATTAGTACACCAGGCTGTTTGTAGCTGTTTAGATATAGGAAAATAAGAGGAAGAAGACAAAGAATCAATATTCTCTAGAGATCAAGTATTGAAACGTAAACAAAAGAATGGTTTTCCCTTTAGGGGTTGTGTCTAGAAAAAACTTGATTTAGAATCGATTTCGTTTATTTCGAATTTCTAATGATACAGTAACTGGCAACATTTCCAATAACATCATCTTTACATAATCAATAAGCGGTCGTCTTATACTCCAGGTATAGGATAAAGTCATAAAAATTTGCTATATTTTTTCACTTCGTCTTATCTAAAGGTCACCTTATACGCGGAAATATACGATATTTGGTTTGAACTATTACTTAAAACTCGACATACGAAAAAGAATTTACTCAGCTTAGTATAGAATAATAATTATAATAATATAATGTTATGACGGTGTACGTTAAAAGTGTACATGAAAAAAGCTTTAGAGTAAAGGGCTACCAAAAATATTTTGGTACAGACAATGGAAAATATGAAACTGAAATCTGCAGGTGCATTGAAATGATAAAATATGCCTTCCAAAAGCTAAACAAAGTACTAAGAAACATGAAAAATAAAATAAAAATATCAATCTTCCTTTATGGTAGAGAATGCTGCACAATTTTCTTACAGCTGAAAAGAAAACGTGAGACCAACAGAGATGTGGACCTATAGAAGGACGCTGAGAATACTGACTAGAGCATGTAAGCAACGCAGAAATTCTGAGGAAAATAGAAAAAAAATGGTTACCATTTACATGCGGAGTATTGTCCTTACCCTCACAAAGTTTCGATTGCTGTGTCCTTCGGCCTTCATCAGGCGCAGGTCGATCCGGGTAACCTACAGGGAATTCTTTATCTACGTGAGTGGACTGTTCTAGGTCCACTGTCTATGTCTAGGGATATCCCTAGATATGAACAGTCGAACGAGAACAGTGTATCCCTGTAGATTAAAGAAAAGATTCAGTTCGATAATCCCTGTAGTTTATCCGGATCAATATACAACTGAAGAGGGCCGGAGTGCACAACGACCGAAAAGCTGAGATACCAATAACAAAAGATGGGGACAATTTTCCGCATATAAATATTGTAAATAATGATAATTCCTTATTCGAGAAATTCAGACAGAGAAGAAATATCAATTATACCTAGACCCAAATGCAGCCATTTGAAATTTCGGAGACGCATAATATGGAAGCTTGACATTGGTCGGACATTCAGAAGGCAAGCAGGGGGTAGGGTGAGACGGGGAATAGCCTATCTAACAAACTTGTGTGCAAAACAGAAAGTGGGGGGTTAAAAGACAACAAATGCGTCAAGGTATAGGAAGTTGTGGAAAGCAATGATTGTATACGCTCTGAAGGGAATCAGCAAAAAATGCCAAAAGTTAGTTTGATATTCACATCTAAACTATTAGGTTGGTGCAAAAATAATGACGTAATAATGTCGTTTTGGACGTATTTTTAAGGTCAAAAAAACGACATTACTACGTCATTATTTTTGCACCAACCTAATATCTAAGAATCTATCGTAAAAGAGGATAAACGTATGCGCAAAAAAAACAACGAGGTATCAAAAGGAGTTTTTTTTCCCCATAACAACTCGTTTTTTTAACTACCTTCAGTGTTCAAAATGTTTATTGTTTTAAAAAGCTATGATTAGAATAAATATCTAAACATGTGAAAAGGAATTTATAAATTTGCATCCTTTATTATATTTTATATTGGAATGATTGGCAAAACATCGGCTAATCGCCAACTGATTGAAACGTTTTAAATCGATAAATAATAAAGATTTCATTATCGTTGATTCTCATATTTTAATAATTAAGTAAATGTTTATAAATCTCTGAATAAAAAATTGCTTTCACATTTATTTCTTTTGAAATCAGTAAATGTTAAATATTACATTACGTTTGTTCTAATTGTGCTAGTTTTTAGAAAGTAGTAAATATAAAATTATGCTTGTAATCAAACAAACTGTGCTAGTCGAAATTGTTTCTTATTAATAAAACGTGAAGTGAACGATTTACAAGTATCGAAATCTCTTCGAAATATCTTGGGCGATAGTTGGTGTTGGTGGATGTCAGCTGATGTTTGCATAAACGCCATGAAGAAACCATACAATAATGAGCAGAGAAGGTCCGCGACAAACGTGCTGACTTAGAGAATCTGATCCCTCAGACGAAAAGCGTTTCAGTCTTGACAGTTATTTTATGTGTGTGATCTACGAACGTAGAACGTCAAGTTTGCTCACAGATTTGGTGGTTGGAGGTATTTTAGCCTGGGGAGACATTACTGGCTGTGGACTATTCTATGAAGATGTGATCCCAAAGCTACCAATCAAATCGAGGTAAACGGAAAAAAAAATATGGTCTTTCGGAAAGTCGACACATGTTGCCAATCTGCAAAACAACTCTTTCGTACATCTTATCGTTTTAATTGTAATACAGTAGTTTCCCTTGTCTTCAGACTTGAGTACTTTTAGAAGGTTTATGCAATGATGGAAGGCGATGTCTACAAAGGCAACAGCCGATATTTCACTCTTGAAGAGGAAAAGAGGATACATTGGCAAAAATATTGTAATCTATGTGATTTGTGAACCCGGTGGAAGATCGTTCCGTGCAGGTTTTGACTACAACATGTACAACCTTAAATGATTAAATATCTTCTAAATGAGGTTTTGCCAATAAAGATCATTGACATCTATAATTATTGTATACTGTTTTGTAAAATATTTTAATTAAAAGTAGTTTTATATAAAGAAAGCTAAACATTAACAGTTTCAACCATAACAAACTTAGAAAAGATTTATGAATATATGAAAATAAATTTTAAAATAAATTCCATTAAAAGTGAGTGATTTTATAACTTCAGAATATATATATATATATATATATATATATATATATATATATATATATAAAATTTTACATACTGTGACGTCGCCCCCCCCCCTGGTCGCAGCGTCGACTCTGTCGTTCGATCTCGTTCGCGGCGCCAACTGTGACGTGACGTGGTCCAGGGTTCTGGTCCTATGGTCACGACACCAGATGTGACGTCTTTGCCGCGGCGTCAGCTGTTCGCTCCTCGCTGCTCCAAGTGTGACGTTCTAACCCTTTGGTTAGATGAGTACCAGCCTCGCCGTTCCCAACTCGCTTCCAACGCCTGGTTACTAGGGCACTGATCTCCGGTCTGCCTACCCACGTTGTGATTAGATCTTAGACAGACGAGATCAAACAGGGATTGGGGCCGTATGCAAGCTGAGTTCAACGGGGGTGATAACACACAAGAAAAATAAAAACTCACAAGGTCAAAAATTATTGAAGAAAAAAATAACAACTTTTTATATCTAAATGTTCGTTACACAAAATTATTCCTACCTCCCGACCCGTTTTGTGGACTGTGGCACCAAGCTTCTACCATACAACTTTAAGGCTTCGAGTTGCCTGCTCTCTAGAAATTTGCATTTCGAGGTGTGGTTTGGTTCGACACTGGGCGCTGATCTCTACCTGTCGTTCACGGCTGATTTCCCTCGCCGTCAGTGCGCGAATTAACTTCTTCTCTTCGGCTTCGGTTGGACGAGCTTATTCACTTCGGCTTGAGTTGGGCGAATTTCTTCACTTCGACTTGGGTTGGACGAATTTCTCTTCTTAGGCTTGGTTTGATTCCAACTTCTCCGAGGCGCAACTGCAAGTTAACTTCTTCTTCGTCCGAGGCGCAACCCCAACTCCAACTTAACTTCTCTTCGGCTTTCGGGCAATTTTCTTCACTTCGACTTGGGTTGGACGAATTTCTTCACTTCAAATTCTCTTGCCCGCAAGGGGGCGAATGAACCGGGCCCGCCGCCCGCGCTCAAGCTCCCTCGCTGTCCGCGGCCCAGCTCCAACTGCAACTGATTTCTGTCGATTGGGGTCCTGCTTTTATTGACGCCGTAACAAACTGGGGTGGGTCTGTCGGCGCCAGGGTTTTCTTGATAAAATCTAAAGTCGTATTATTTCTGATTAGGGATTTCCCATTATCGCTCTTACTTTCACTCCTACTTCCTTAATGTGCCTCTGGGGGGAGGCGCATATCCGCTTCCCCTGGTCCCTCGTATGTCAGGTGACCGCTCTCGACCAATGGGGTCCTGGTCGGGCATCTTTCCTCCTCCCTCGCACATCACGTGACCGCTCCCGGCCAATGAGACTCTGGTCAGGTGTCTCTCCTCCCTCATGTATCATGTGACTGTCCTCGGCTAATGAGACTCTGGTCGGTATCTTCCCTCCTTCCTTCTTGACGTCTCTAATCGGGCGTGTACAATCCGGGGCTTTGTTCTGGAGGAAGAAACACCTTGCTTAAAAAAAACAAAATTTAAATTGTCCTTTTCGTACGATCGAATGACGCTGTCGGTCCCTTCCACACGTGGCATCTGTCAAAACAGCCTGTCGCTAATTGGATACGATCTAAGAAAGGGATTTTCCTAGACCTGTCGGCGTCTCTCGCGAGCTAATACAAATATTCCACTTTTCTCTGTCTGATAATAAAATCTACATTATCTCAAAAAGCATTTTCACTTTGGGTGTTTTTTTTTTCAACCCCAGAAATTGTCTGGGTTCCGTGTATTAATGTTTTGTTTTCGTATACATTTCCCCATCTGTTACCTATCATCTCAATGACACCCTTTTCGTTTGTTACTTATCAATATTTTTTCATTGTCCCTAAAATTTTATTTCTTCAGCCAACTTTAACAAACTTCCATCTTCCGTGGACACGGAATTAGATCAAGATTGACCTGATAATTTTGACATCTGATATGTGCCAGTCGAGCGTGTGTGTTTTCGCTTACGACCTTGTTTCGTATTATGTTTCTGTCTTTCCTTTTCTTTTTTTTATTATCTCTAAACTCTATTTCTTCAACCAATTATAACAACTTCCATTTTTCGTGGATTTCGGTCAGGTACTTTGACCTAGATATCTTTTGACACCTGTTATGTGTCAGTTAAGCGTGTGTGCTTATGACCGGGTTTTGTACCATCTATTTCTCTTTCTTTTTCCTTCCTCCTTCCTTTCTTTCTTTCGGATCGCCTAAATACAATTAGAGAATTATTCTCAAAACCCAAATATTATTCATCTCTAAATAACTATCAAATGGTTAGCAAACCGAAAAAAATAAATCATATATTTATGAATATCTCTTTTCAGTTTTCTAATTATGCATGGTGCCACAATACGGTGTCCGTATAAATTTTATAATAAATAACTACTACTCTGGTTATTGAGCCCTCTTCTGAATTAATGCTGTGAACATTTTAATTTATATTCTTTTCATTCTTATTACATTTGTGTATACACACACACACACATATATATATATAGGTAGGTAGGGTGATGGCTAAATTGACGCCATTTTATATTTTTTATTTCGCTCATGCGCGTTGAATGTTTTTTAATTTTGTCGAATGCCCAGTATAGTAGTAAAAGTTAAGCACCGTCTGTGAGAAAAAGAGCAGCATGACGTAATTCACTCCACTTGAAATTTGAAAGCGGCATGCTGTATTGCTTGGCATTCGGGCCGAAAGCTCCACCACGAACATAGTGTGTTTGGGTGGTAATCTGAGGACAGTGACGGTAAGAGTTGGATGAGTCTAATAGCGATTACGCAGGTACAGCAGCTCGGAAAACTCACTCTGATGAGAAAATAACTGCCGGATTTATTGGTTAGGGCCGCAAACTCAAGTGCCTTGAGGAGGTAGTACCGTCCTGCGTCAGATGGATGGCTGCTGGAAGAAACTAAGTCTGGCAATAGAACTTTGCACCATGCCACACAAGCAGGAGCAACCCATCGTGGCTGTTAGACAATTTCTGAGACCACATTACTTCTTACATCTGGTCACCTAACTCCCCAGACTGCAACCCTTTGATTATTATGCGTTGGGCACTGTTGATCGAGAGACTCCTTCTAAATAACCAAAGATGAACTGAAGCAAGTATTATAGCAGCATCCATCAACTTAAACAAGGAGAGCATTCAGAAGAGCTGGAGGCCCTGGTTGAAGCCAACAGCGATTTTTTTTTTAGCGTTTCACCCCCAAGCAAGGCGGGAAGCCACTAGGACGCAAGGTGTTACAGAAGATTTGGAGCAAGATCAGATATGAGTTATAGAAGAAAGGATGAGGAGAAGGATAGTGGATAGATCAAGGCAACAGGAGATGTCGATTGACATTATATTTGAATAGTTGGAGATTATAGCTCTCAGAGAAACTGGAATAGGGAAGGGAGTTCCACAGGCGAGAGGTGCGAGACATGAAGCTATTGGAGTAGAAGAGATGGCTACATTTAACAGTTTCGACAGTGAAATGATGAGAGCGGGATGCCAGCCTCGTAGGGCGCTTGAATTCATGAAGTCTGGGAACCAGCGAATGCAGCTCCTCGGAGCAATTACCATGAAAGTATTTGTAAAAAAGACAGAGAGAGGCGATGGCACATCTGTGAGAGAGTGACTGTAGACGAGATGCCAGAATAAGGCCAATTATATTGCATATCCGCCTCTGGAGCCTATCAAGAACCCCAATGCAAACAGAAGGGTCTCCAGACCATATATGGCAGCAATACTCCATGCAAGGTCGAATTGTTGATTTGTAGATCTGGAGGATCGATTACGGGGAGAAAAATTTCCTGGCGCGGCACAGAGAGCCAACTTTCCTTGCGGTGGACGAAGCAATTGACTCAATGTATTTGTTCTATCTCAGGTCAGCAGTCAACGTGAGACCAAGCAGCCGCAGGGAGGTGCTCTCAAGAAGTTGAGCGTCAGAATTGAATAAATTTCTTTGATATTTGAAGATATTTTGGGGGTAATTTTGGTAAATATATCTTAAAATGAAATGTCAGCGTTATTTTTATTTTTGCGTAATTTAGACGAAAATTTATCCATCGCACCCTGTACACACACACACACACACACATACATAGGCACGCGCGCAAACACGCAAACACATACAACCTCACACACATATATATAATAGTAATAATCTTATAAATATAAGAAATTATACTCATCCGGAAAACCTTGGGTACTTTAATATGCAAATAAATAGACCAATACCCAAGGGGAAAAAAAGGTACAAATAAAGAAAGAACAGAGAACATGTACGTCAGCCGAAGACAATCGTCTAGCATCCAAGTTCAGAGTCCAAAGAAAAACAACCCGATACGAGTAAGTAGAATAACTAAGTGCTCAATACGCAAACCTAAATTAAACCTAAAGAGCCAGATAAACAAGGTTTCATCTACGCGGATCGTCAGGCAATATTCCCTGACGATTCGCGTAGGTGAAAACCTTGTACGTTATCTGGCTCTTTGGGATTAATTATATATATATATATATATATATATATATATATATATATATCATAAAATGAAAAACTGAAGTGATGCGTGCGTTGATGTAATATCAATTTAGTGCAATGAAATTCAATAGAACGAAACTTGTCACGCAGATATTTTTTACACTGTGTCATAGATTTTTTTGTTCTTGATATATAAAAAACATAAAAAATATAACGTTTTCCCATATATATGTGTGGGTTTGTGTGTGTGCGTGTATGTATGTGCACGCAAGCGTGTGTGTATGTTCGTGTATTAGTGTGTGTTTATATATGTGTGAATATGCGCGATCATGCGCGTGCATACGTGGTGCGTTTGTGTGTGTATGTGTATTATGTGCTTTCATGCGTGCGTATGTGTGAGTGAGTGCGCGTGCGTGTGCGTTTGTTCATGTGCGTGCTTGTGTTTGTTTGTATGTGTATGAGCGTTCATGTTTGTATACGTGTGTGTGTATGTGTGTGTGTGTGTGTGTGGCTATGTAAAATTTCATATATAACTAAAAAAATATATGTATAAAAGAACAATATGAATAAAAACAAATGAAAAACGTGTTTTAGCCTAACCGATGACAAAAAACTAGATAAAATCAGACACATAATTCATATATATATATGTGTGTGTAGGTGTGTTTGTGTGTTTATGTATGTATGTATTGCTATTGTGACGTGCCCCGGTGTCGCTGCGCCAAATGTGACGTCTGCCTGGCCGCGCACGCCGTGCTGTCCTAGTCGCGGCGCCAATTGTGACGTCACCCCGTCTGTCTCCACGCCGTCGCCGTCCTATCCTATCTTGTGACGACCAATGTGACTTGGTATTGGTCGCGGCACCAAATGTGACGTTCTAACCCTTTGCTGATTCGGATGGGAATCTGGTTAGATTCGGTATCAGCCTTGTCGTTCCCAGCTCGCCTCCAACGTCTGGTTACCGAAGTAACTCTTTTGATCTCTAGTCTAACCTACCCACGTTGTGATTTGATCTTAGGTAGACGAAATCAATCAGTCGCCGGGCCGTAATGCAAGCTGAGTCCGGACAAGGGTAATATCGCACAGGTATATGTAAAAGAAAATAAAGTAATAACTCGAAAAGTTCATATGTGTTAAAAAAGGATAACAATATTTTATATCTAGTTGCTGAATACAGGACTGCGTCTTCTTCCCAACACGCTATATGGATTCGTGACACTTTGTGTTTGTTAGGCGAGTCTTAACATCTTAAGTTGTTTGTTCTTTAAGAAACTGGTTCTTGGTGTATCTTCAGGCGATATTCGTAAAACTTGTTTTGGTGGTGTGAGTCTAAGTCGTTCTTCAAAAATAAATTGTTCTTGGTTAGAAGTTGAGGTCGTGATTTACGTGGAATCTTTGACAGCTTTTTGCGAGGCGGGCCCAACTCAATTCAACTCAGCTGTGAACTCCTTAATTCAACTACGAACTGCCTCTCACCTGCCGCAACTCGTTGCGACTTTGCTTATATGGACGCCGACAAAAACCGGGGTGGGCTTGTCGGGGTTTTCCTTGATAATTCTAAATCCACAATCCACTTCTTTTTTTTTCGGTCAGGAATTTTTTTCTTATTTTCCATTTTTGGAAGTCCTTCCAGATTCTTCCTTTTTTATATGGGTATCTCACCCAATCCCTTCAGGGGGCGTTAACAGGTTTCCCCTCTCTCTCACAGTGGCATCTCACGCCGATCCCTTCAGAGGGGGGCGTCAACAGGCCTCCCCGCCTTCTTCACATGATTACCTCCGCCTAACGCTCACTCCACGATTCAGCCAATGGGCGCTAAGCGGCGTGGGTGTGGCCGGACTAACCTCGGTTTAAAAATTCTTGCTCAAAGAAAAGAAAAAATTATCCTCCTTTTTATTTTTTTTTTCTTTCTTTTTCTTCTTCTCGACAACAACCCAATACGACCCGTAGTGTCGTCTCTTAATCTCAGTTTTATCCTGAATGTCACCTGGGATTCATCACTCGGGACCTTCACCAAACAAGTCGGTGGTCAATTGGACGTATCGCACCTTGGTGCCAATTATTCGTTCTGATAAAATAATTTTGCTATCATAGACAGCTCCTTACAATAAACAGGTGTTTTTCCCAAATGACATGGAGGTGGTTCCACGGACATTTTGGTTTCGGTCAAGCTTGACCTAATTAATTTTTATCTCCCAGCACTCTGCGGGAGGTCCCTTGTCCAACTTTAAATTTTTACCATTGCTATGGGGAGATTGGATATATCTTATTCGGTGCGTCGTCATAAATTAAATCAAATCCGAAACATCCGCGACCCTACCTTCCTCGCTAATGAGAATAAAACCTTTAGCACTGTTCTTTGTTAGAAAAATAACATCGCTTAGTGTCCTTTTCGTGATTGCTTCTTATCACTTAAATTTAATTCTCGCCTTTTCCTTTTTTTCTTCTTTCTTTCTAGCAACCCTAAATAGTGTCACACTATCTAGTATGGATTAAAATGCGAGCGAATAATAAAATAAAGAACAATCAGGAAATGTTTATGAATTGAACATGTTTCACTTTAATCTAAGCTTCATCAGTATACCTGGTACTTACAAAGATCACAGAAATTTAAGAATCCGGAACTTTCTCATCTAGAACTCAATTTCAAAAGTATCTGATGAAGCTTAAATAAAGCTATAACATTAAATTTATAAAAGTTTCCTATTTGTTACTTATTCTATCATATATACATTAGAATATATATATATATATTCTCTATATATATATATATATATATATATATGCATAAATGAAGGATTGCTGCCTAAATACACAATATATATATATATTGTGTATTTAGGCAACAATCCTTCACTTATGCATGCTTCATTAAAAACTACAGACAAGGTACGACGATTAAGCTTTTTTATTTAATTTTCTTGTGTTCGAACATGTGCTTTCTTTTTTGGACACTGAGTATGTAAAAACTGTTCAAATGTTCTATAATTGTGAGCGGTTATACTATTAGCCATTATCAAGGTTGATTTATATATATATATATATATATATATATATATATATATAGTATAAAATGACAATTGGACTTCCGACTTTTCAAGATTTTTATAAGATTTTTCCAATTGTCATTTTATACCAATCTGTTTAATCCACTGAATTGATCTGGGAATATAACCACACACACACACACACACACACACACACACACACACACACATATATATATATATATATATATATATATAAAAATAAAAGTGAACATAGAAGTCAATGCAATCGTGGCGACGATTGCATATTTCATGCTAAATGCAATCGTGGCCTAACGTTGCATATAGCTATGTCCACTTTATATTTACATCTCTATCTCTGATATCGAGCACTTTATCCCATAAATATAGCGCACCTTAAGACTATATTTCTATATATATATATATATATATATATATATATATATATATATATATTAGTGAATATACATAATATCCAACGTCGATAGCACGAATCGCGATTTCATGCAGGTCTTCCAATCTTCAGTGACAATCAGTAGATCTTTCGTGATGGATAGTCAGAAGTCGCAGATATCGAACTGTAAAAATGTGCTTTCTACTTTCATTTCTATATTACTGAACCATTCAATAGTTTCGACTGTATCTCACGACTGGTTGATACCTAAAGCCTTTTAGTATGCTTACACGCTCTTTCCGTATTGGTTTTGCTGATAATACTGAAGTTGTTTTTGGATGTTTTGTTTTTAGCAAAGAACTATTGCTAATCTGTTTTCAATTTAGCGTTAAATTGATCAACTGCCTAGACGTTACCTGCGTAAGGGCATGTACAAATCATACACTAAGGATTTATACAACCACAAGTACGTCGACAGAAGATCTAACCACCATAAAGAGAAAGGATACTTGACAATTTGCGCAAATCGGTACAATATAGGTTATCTACCAAATCCAGTAACAAAGAAATGTTCGTATATAATAACGGTAGATACAGCAAAGCGCTAGAACACAGCAAACTTAAAGAGAAATAGAAGTAAGTAGTAAGGAATAAAAAGAAAGATAAAAATAAGCTAAAACAACGCGAACGTAACATATCGTTCAACCCGCCATACAAGAGTAATTTCAAAGACAATGGAGGAAGAATTTTCCTGAATTTAATTCACAAACACTTTGTTGAGTCTCCAACACATACACAAAAAAAAGAAAAAGATTTTCAACAAAAATAACATTAAAGTAAGCTATAGTTGCACAAAAAACATAGATAATTATATATCACAACATAACAGTAACGTATTAGCATGTACACAAACACAGCATTGAATGATAATCCTATTAAAATGTCAATGCAACTGCCGTAAAAACGTAACCTGTCCATTAAATGGGTAGTGCATAATATACAGAGGTAGAATTAATTCAGACGATGACGTTAGAATATCCTAAGCAACTGAAGATTGCTAAACTACATGAATCACCGTGTCGTGCTACTACCGACAGTGGATATTATGTATATTCACTAACACACACACACACACACACACATATATATATATATATATATATATATATATATATATATATATATATATATATATATATAACATCTATGCCTGAAGATGGTGAATGTTTTCACTGAAAGTACTTGCAAAAACCATTATTGAAAGAGTGTGTAAGTATACAAAAAGGCTTTTAGTTATCAACCTGTAGCAAAACACAACCAAAGCTATTGAATAGTTCAGTATTATAAAAAAGAAAGAGAAAAGAATTTTTTACAGTTGGATATCCGTGATTTCTACCAATCCATCACGAAAGATCTACTAATGGCCTCTCTTAATTTAGCAAAGAAGTACTTCCATATTTCTGAACATCATAAGAAAAGCACAGAAACCGATTTTATACCACGACGGAACTTCATGGACTAAGGAAAATAACCCAGACTTTTGCATATCCATGGAAGCACATGATTCTATGAAGACTCAGATTTATCTTATATATATATATATATATATATATATATATATATATATATATATATAAAACAACTCTTTATACAGAGACCTCGGGATAATTATCCAATGTAAATTGAGACCAAGACAAGCAGACTGAATTAGAAAGGACCGAACTAAATTCTTTATTGAATATAACCTAAATATAACAAAAATAAAGTCATCAATTTCCTAGATGTTACATTAGACCCAAGTAACAGGCTTTATAAATCATACATTAAGGCTTCATACGACCACATGTACATCAAGAGAAGATCCAACCATAATAAAAGGATACTTGACAATTTGAACAAATCAGTACAATATAGGTTATCGATCAACTCCAGTAACAAAGAAGTATTTGATGATATTAAATGTAGATATAAAAAAGCGCTAGAACACAGCAACCATAAAGTGAAATTGGAGTATGAAGAAAGGAATAACAACAAAGATAAAAAAAATAAGCTAAAACAACGCAAACGTAACTTAATATCGTTCAACCCGCCATACAACAGTAATGGCAAAACCAACGTAGGTATAATTTTCCTGAATGTAATTCACAAACACTTTAGTCATTCTCAGTAAAACATTACTTTGGACCCACCGAGATCAGCTGGAAATCGTGTTTTTACCACCACAAAATGATACTGAATGATATCAAATGAAAATACTGCACAACACTTTAAAAATATCTTTGTCGATTAAAAGACAACCATAAGAACCCAATCATTAGCTGGGAGATAAGCGCGAAAGCTAATCCATACAATGGAAAGGGAGACAGATGTAACTTGTGCTTGTTAGAGAAGCTTATATTAAAACACTTAAATAATCCTAATTTGCAGAACACGAGATCCGAATACATGTATCCACAAGCTGGGAGATAATCGACAAATCTAAGCCATATAATGAAAATAGAGACACCTGCAACTTTGTGTGTGTTGGAGAAACTTCTGATATTAAATCCCTTAAATAACCCTAACTTACTGAACACAAGGTCCAAAGTGATATGTACATGTATTCGTAAATTCAAGCACCTGCTCAAACACATTGACCCCGATTAAAAGGGAATGCAAAATAGATTTTACAAATATTAATATGAAACAATTTTTAATATTCTTAGAAACCATCATTGATAACATTTATTATATATCAATACAAGCATACAATCCAATATTAGTGTACTCGAATAATTTATAACGTGTGTATGTATAATTTCACATTTATAAGTACAAGGCTTGGTTCCTAACTCATTACTTATTAGTTTTATATTCGCATCCCTATATTATATTTCTACCATGTGTTCTAGTTTGTTAATTGATATAACTAAGGTATTTTAAGTAAAAAAGAGAGTTATCCCCCTTGATATATTGTTTACTTTTGAACCCAACTTTAAATTTTTAATAATTTTTTATATTTTTTTTTAATTCTTCACCTTTCGAACTTCAGAAATTGAATGACATAAATTATTAATAGTTAATTCTAGTATTTAAGCAACAACAATTAAATAAACAAGTTTTGACACACGATTTCGAATCATTCCCACGAGAACGTGAACTTTATAACGGTCAGATTATTTCGCACCTGAAGATTGTAAAAACTGCATGAAGTTGTTCTAACGACGTTAGATGTTATGCATATTCACTAATACATACTTATAGCTCTGTTTCCCAACACTGAGTACTGTATTCTTAACACCTGAGGAAGAAATATATTTATATGTACGTGCAATTATATGTGCGTGTATGTAGATTTTTTAACCTATCTATCTGTCTATCTATCTATATATATATATATATATATATATATATATATATGCGCGTGTGTGTGTGTGTGTGTGTGTGTGTGTGTGTGTACTGGCATAAAAGCAGCCTTATCGGGCGGCATTTAATCTAGCCCCTGTGGAGTGCTCTTGATTGAGTCTTCATCACAATAAGTAGGGAGGAGTGGATGCGATAGGCAACAATAAACTACAGAAGAACACAAAATTCATCGCTGCATTTAAGTATTGCATTAATATTTAAGCTTACCTTTTAAAATTCAACGATAATTCTTCTGCCACCACTTAATTTAAAGACAATTTGATGTAAGTAGAGCCTTAATTTCCGTACAAACAATTATTTTTTATTTTATCGGTGACTTTTGCTGGATTTCGCAATTAATTTCGATTATTCCCAAATTTGTTTCCAAGTTATAAAAATTGTTTTCGCACAAAACGATCACATAAAAAAATCGCTGAAAACAATCGCAGAAATTTCAGGATTGAACAGTCAGGATCCGGTCCAGAGCCGTCCTGATTCCAAAATGGTTTGATATATTTGGTTACGACCTCTAGGAGTAAAGTTGAATGCTTCTATTTTTCTGATATGAGGTATTGTATCTATTTACACGATTTACATTGTTCGTAATGTTCTCTTCATCTTTAATGTCATATTCAAGACATTTCGGCCGTTGTACGCTCCGGCCCTTTTCAGGTAACATTCATTGGAATTTCGAACCGAACCCTTTATTTAATCCACGGGGGTAGATTGTTTTAGTTCCACGTATCATGCCTTTTCTGGATATCTCAGTTTTAGTTATTTCCTTTTAGTAACTCAATTCTCCAAGTTTTTATTCACCTCTGCTAAATAAAGGGCTCGAATCGAAATTCCAACAGTCCGAACTATGTAAATAGTATATATATATATATATAAAGAATGAAGAAAATCATTCAAGGATGATTGTATATTCCTTGAATCTGAGTGCATTAACAATGAAAAGTGAAAGTGTGTTCTTATGTGGACGCATCTGGCCTTCCAGGTGAATTTCATTCATGGCTGTTCTTTGTTTGACATTGTGCCCTGAAATCAAAATCTGGTTGTGTCAACCACCTTAAATCTCATGACAATGGCCTTACACATAACCTTGATAACATGTGCCGGTGTGTAAGATATCTGGATAAATACGGTCCGTGTATGAAAAGAAACATGGAAGTCCATGTAGATAACATTACTCGATTTTTAATACTCATTGATCTTCATTCTGGTCACCGTGGAATGCGTTAAATTTTCAGGAATTTATGATTTGTGACAGGTGTAATTGATTTGTGCTATTATTATTAAATGTGAACATGAACAGACTGTGATATATATATATATATATATATATATATATATATATATATATATATATATATAGTTAAATTCCCAGATGAATTCTGTGGACAAGACATATTGGTATCAAATGACAATTGGAAAAAATCATACATTTTGCCGACGCGTTTCGTCTTCCGACTTTTTCAAGGCAAAAATGAAATCGAAATGTTTTTGTTGTTATAGTTACATTAAAAATCCAAATTTAAAAAGATAGACGCTTCTGTGTAAGCCTTTTTTTTCTGGTTAATGTAAATTACTTTTATAGTAAGGAATTATTATTTTTTTTTTTTTTTTTTGTTTTTTTTTTTTTTTTTGTCCATGTCGACAATATAGTTAAATTCCCAGATGAATTCTGTGGACAAGATAGATTGGTATCAAATGACAATTGGAAAATACACTATATATATATATATATATATATATATATATATATATATATATATATATATATATAGTGTATTGGAGTAGCAGATAATTATTTAGACATATGTTGTTAAATATAAAAGACAATGAATGTCTCTTATACCTGATCATGAGCCGTTCTAATGTTTGCATGCTATTAAAAATAATTAAATTTTAATTTAATTAAATTTTTAATTTCGGATGGAAATAAAGAAAAAATTGTACAACATCTGGAGATATTTTTATTAAGTTGGTCCTTGATGTAAGCTTTTGACTCACATGAGCCATCATCAGAGTGATTATACGTGTATTTTAACAAAGATATTCATCATTGAAGATATTTTGTTATGCTGACATAGATAATAATGGTCGCGGAATAGCAGACGCAGTTCATAAGTTCAAGATACTGTTCTATGACGTCATAATACAAGAGAGACCGAAATATTAACAACAGAACCAAAAGTCTTGATGCAATGTAATGTGTTGTGACCAGTTTGAAATGTAATTTTGTTGAATGTTGGTTGCTTTGTTTTAATGTAGATGGCCTCCAATATCTGAAGGTTCTTTTTACTGTGTGTATGTTTGAGTATTATTGTGTTATCAACTGATATCTCTCTAATATCATGCACATGGATATGTTTTTCTGAAGATGGCTCATGTGAGCCGAAAGCTAACATCAAGGAGCAACTTAATAAAAATATCTCCAAATGTTGGACAATTTTTGTTTTTATTTTCACCCGAAATTAAAGCAATAACAGATATTCATTGTCTGTTATATTTAATAATGTGTGTTTATATATATATATATATATATATATATATATATAGAGAGAGAGAGAGAGAGAGAGAGGGAAATAGATAGACATGAGTAGACTTAGATCAATATAAATATGGGTAGAGAATAGGATAAATATGAAAGTCTGAGTTAGATATATAGATAGATAGATAGTGTACAAATGACAGATAGATAGTGTACAAATGATAGATAGATAGATAGATAGTGTACAAATGATAGATAGATAGATAGATAGATAGATAGATAGATAGATAGATAGATAGATAGTGTACAAATGTGTTGGGGCGCACCCACCTTCTAACTAGTAATGGACTGGTCCCTCTTATATAAGTCAGCTCTGGAGAGAGAGTGACAGAGCGTCAGAGAGAGAGAGTCAGCGTGAGCAGTCCAGATAAGCTTACCCGGTACATACCGTTGGACTATAGACTTTGGATATTGTTTCGTACTAACCAACCTTCGTTCTACTAATAATCACTCTATTGTTAATTGCTTTTACAAATATACCAGTATTTTCCTCTACAACTGTGTTTGTCTTGATTCATACACCGACACGCGGGAAACTCACAACATCTCGACAAAATGATAGATAGATAGATAAATAAATAGATAGATAGATAGATAGTTTCCAAATGATAGATAGATAGATAGTGTCCAAATGATAGATAGATAGTGTACAAATGATAGATAGATAGATAAATAATTTAACAGATAGATAGATAGTGTACAAATGATAGATAGATAGATAAATAAATAGATAGATAGATAGTGTTCAAATGATAGATAGATAGATAGTGTCCAAATGATAGATAGATAGTGTGCAAATGATAGATAGATAGATAGTGTCCAAATGATAGATTGTTAGATAGTGTCCAAATGATAGATAGATAGATAGATAGCGTGCAAATGATAGATAGATAGATAGATAGATAGATAGATAGATAGATAGTGTCCAAATGATAGATAGATAGGTAGTGTACAAATGATAGATAAATAAATACAGACAGACAGAATGTATCTGACACTCTCGTCTGTATTGTTCGTACACATATATACATAGAGTTAGATCGGGCACAAGGTCAAATAAAAATGGATGAGTAGAAGCTTTATACAAGTTACAAACCGAATTTTTATGTGAAATGCCAAGTGCATAATTTTCTTGGTCGATAAGATTAATATTTTCTCCTGAATTACGTGCGTTGACATAAAGAAAATTATGTCGAAAAAATAAACATGTTTTCTTGGTAATTAGACTACAAGTTTGACGTAAATAGTATTAAATGAATAAAATTACATTTTCACTTATATTGTCCTTAATATATATATATATATATATATATATATATATATATATATATATATATATATATTTTAATTTCAATAAAGGTGCATTAATTTACAAATTCATGAATTATTCACGCAAAAAACAAATACAAAGGTTAATGATTTAATTGGCGGGAAATCCATCGTCGCAAACAATTCAAATAATATACAAAAACCCCGAACCTGTTTATGAATGAAAAAATGCACCTTTATTGAAATTAAAATATCTGATCCAAGTGCAACTTTTGGATAATAAGTGTGACATTACTGTAATTATTGAACAATATAGTTCATGCCACTTTGACAGAAAATTTACCAGCAAAAAAGAATTCACTATCACCATATTTGAAACGAGAACGCACAATTGTAAAAATTTAAAATCAAACTTAGCGTTGCTACTGCACGCTCCAAAAACAATAACTCATTTCTAATAGCATTTTTCGGATACAACGATACATATATTTTCGTTGTCCTCTTATTACTGAGAGTAAAAACAAGAACAACATCTATTCCATACCTGAAGATGTCTGTAGGAACAGACGAAAGCTTGTAGAAAAATAAGAACTAATGCGACAGAAATTTATAAAAACAGGGATTTTTTCATTCATAAACAGGTTCGGGGTTTTTGTATATTATTTGAATTGTTTGCGACGATGGATTTCTCGCCAATTAAATCATTAACCTTTGTATTTGTTTTTGTGTGAATAATTCATGAATATATATATATATATATATATATATATATATATATATATATATATATATATATATATATATATATATTATAGCATATTATATTAAAGAATAATCACATAGAATTAATCAATTATCAATGCGATTATTGGCGACATCCATCATCTAGAAAACATAATATATGCATTAAATCCTGTTCATCCATCAGAGTTTTGATCCTTGAAGAAAAACTTGTTGTCTATGATTTTTCAGTTTATTTGATGTTAAATGCTAGTACTTACGGACAGTCTTCCATCCATCATTAAATAAAATCAAAAAATTTTGACCGAAAGATGTTTTTTGAATATCTGCTATTACGGTTGCGTTGCGTAAAAATTTTGAAAAACTTTTGCGTCTTTGCACGTTCCGATATCTTACAACCGTCAATAATAGTTAGATATTCAAAAAACCTTTCGGTCGACATACAGGTATATCGTCTCAAGTTTTTGATTTTATAAGGAAAAAAAAACACATGCCTGATGATGGATGGAAGACTGTCCGTAAGTACTAGCATTTTAACATCAAATAAACTGAAAAACTACAGACAACAAGTTTTTCTTCAAGGATCAAAACTCGCACTATGGATGAACAGGATTTTAATGCATATATTATGTTTTCTAGCGATGGATGTCGCCAATAATCGCATTGATACTTCTGATTAATTCTATGTGTGATTATTCTTTGTATATATATATATATATATATATATATATATATATACCTGCATACAGGGCCAGTGTAATCTATATTACAAGGTCTCTCGTTCTATCTCAATTTTCATATGTTAGTATTCATATAAAATTCAAATGTTATTGTGACCTAATTATGTACAATAATGCATCATATACAATATGGTTGAACAATTCGATTAGAAAAATTGAAAATAAATACAATAGATCTAAATAAAAATTAGAGCTATGTCATAATAGATCATTCCGTCTTAGTTAACAATGTTTTGCGGCATTTTTTTAAGTTTAAAGTGTTGATCTGATGATGATATTTAAGGTCATAACTTGAGGTTTTAGGTTAATGTGTTGTTTTTGTAGCAACTTGCGATGTTACTACGCTTAGCTCAGCCTTTTCTCTGTTCAACTTTCTTGTCTCCGATACGAAATTTGTTATAACTGTTCCATACGACACGGTATTTGAACTGTTTAGTATTTACTGATATCAAATCCTGAATGTTTGTAATGGATTCAACATATATATATATATATATATATATATTGATGTTGAATCCATTACAAAACATTCAGGATTTTGATATATATATATATATATATATATATATATATATATATATATATATATATATATATATATATATATATATATATATATATATATATATATATATATATATATATATATATAGCTCACTCACTAACACTATTTTAAAAATCTACTACAACTCTAATACAACTCTAACTGTAAAACGCATAGCATAATTTACTTATTAGAATGCACACTATGGCAGAAACAATATGTGGGAAAATCTTAATCACTACAGAATTAAAAATTATCGGCATCGGATTAAGCCAGCTCCCCACCAAAGATTATTTATTACCCGTAGAACAATATTTCCACCTAGAAAAACATGATTTTATTAGCCATGCAAAATTCTCTATTATTGAAAGAGTAGAAATAAACAGAAAACACAAAGTTAGGAAAATACATGAAGAATAAATAAATTTTTGCACTTTTTGAACATGAAAACAAATAAATTTTGCACCTTAATAAACGGATTTAACTGCAAACTAAACAGCACTGATAGAATTAATATATAACCCCATAGATCATCCCCCACCCCATATTTCTCTTTTGCACACTATAATCTCTGCATAGTTGAATATACTCTACTGTTACTACATAGAAGAGGACACCACCCATGAATAGCCCAAACTGACTCCCCCACCGCCTCTTACTCTTATTCACACTAGACAGATATGCTTGCAGAGATGATGAGGTCTCCCAAATACACACACTCACACAAATATATACACATAAACACATCACACAGACACACTCCAAAAAAAAAACTAAAAGATAACATACACATAGAACACACATACCCTTCCCAGGAACCAATAAATCTGTCAAAATGACGCAGGAGGTAAATCTGAGAGTCGGGAGTTTCCCAACCTCTCCTTAAAAGAACTTGATAAAGACTTTGACCAATACAAGGACTGACCAAAAATTAACAATAAAAAAACAAATGAAAACTACAGGCAAAGCTTACCTTCTTCAGAGATAGTCTTCAGAGACTACTCCTGTAGTTCACTGATACTAACAAGCAGGATTTTTTTTCTCTTGATGATGACCATGTTGGCCGAAACTAGTTGAGAAACCTAATTTAAAAAAATAATAATACACAGTACAATGTGTCTGAAATTTTAATATTTTTTATTGTGCAAGACGAATATATATATATATATATATGTGTTTGTGTGTGTATATATATATATATATATATATATATATTGTCATCAATAGACTGTTTCGCAGCTCATCAGAGTGATTAGACATCCGATTGCCTCAAGCCGGGAGGGAAACCCGACCGATTTGGTATGTCGGTGATTTTACCCTTGAGCTATCAGAGCTCGGTTGAGAGGAAGGCGAATTTGTACGTACTTACGATAGGGCTGAATTCATGGAAGAGTTTTGCAATATTAATAGCAGTAGTCATTGTTTACAAATTCGTGCCTTTCTCCCAAGAGTGCTCAACCGATTCTGGGGACGTGTATATATATATATATATATATATATATAGCGTGCAAATATTTGGGGCCAACTGCATAAAATGATTATACACAGTTATTTTCTTAAGAAATATGCTTTATCAGTAGCGTATATGAAGATTGCGGATAAGAAAATAAGTTGTTGCATTTTCATAGGTGTCGGGTAACAGCAGATATTCTCCTTGAAGTAGCTTGCTGCTGAAAAAAAAAGACCATGCAAAATTATTGAGCCAGTGAAACAACTGAGATGATAAAGTCATGAAACTATGCCAATTTCTAAGCAGGAATTGTCCCATCTTTTTAACATTAGTATAAGATGTCTTGGCAAGGCATTGTAGCAAAGCATTAGCTTTCTCTTTTACACTAAAATAACGGTTAAAATTTCTGCCGAGACAAAGATGAAGGTTGTGATTTTGAAGGCGAACATGATACAAGAGATAGCCAAGCGTCTGGGAATCTCCAGAAACAGTGTTCAACCAAGCCAAAAGACGTTTTCAACTACAAGAAGAGTTTAAGTGCAAAGAAAACCGAAAGACCATAAAAATTAGACGAAATGAATGAAAGAGGGTAAGAGTCTCGGTAAGTGTTATGGGTACTTACCCATAATAATAATGGACTATTCCTGACATTATAAATACTGCGCCTCTCAAGAGGTATGATGATATATTGTAAGACGAGGAGAGATAATTGAGAGCATATTGTAAGGACATTGGAATAGTGATAGTTGTCAAGACAACATAGTTCACTCTAACCAAATCTGATAGTCATTACAAATACTTCTACTTCTTTGTATTATATTTCTGTTGTAATATATCTTTGTATTCCATACCTGTGTTCGTGTTATTCTTTCATTGGTTCTAAACTTGGACCATCACCGTGGGACAAGGAACTTGGACCATAACAGTAAGTGTGCTGAAATTAACACCCAGACAAATGAGGAGTGATTGAAATCATAACATTGAGTTTTCAGTTGATACACTATGAAGAGAATTACAAAAGAATCAACTAGATCGGGTGCATAGAAGCAAAAATCATCATTAACCGAATAATATCGGAATAGAAAATCATCTGACATGATATGCTGGTAAGTGACAAATGTAATCTTTCATGATGAATGCAAAATAGACTTACATTCTAATACAAGACAATATGTGAGAAGACCAATAGGAGACAGAAAAATGCAAGATGCACCATAAAAACAGTAACATTTGGTGGGGAACACGTAATAGTGTGGAGTTGCATCAAAATCTAGGGCGGAAGAAAATTGATAAAAAGTTGATGGAAAACGAAACTGCGAAAATTAATTTACTATGGTCTGATCTTCTGCCAGACGAAGGAGATGGAGAAAGTATTCAACATGACGGTGCATTTTGATCCACATCACGTACAACAAAATGGTTTCTTTTTGTGGATGAAGGTGATCAACCTTTGGAAGAATGGCCAGCGCAAAGTCCCGATCTCAATATAAATGAACGATTTTAGTGGCATCTGAAAAAGGAAGCCTTCCAATGAAAACCATGCAATTCTGCAAGAGCCTTGGGACTACTGCCAAGAAGAATAACAAAAAGTTCCCACAGAGAAAATTTGATCATTTGTTGAATTCGGTTTCACATTGATTAACACGAATTACTAACTTGATGTTTAGTATTTTCTATAATAACAGTAAAGATCACTTTTTTGAAAAAGTTTATTTTTTTGTTAACTAAAGGAGAAAAAAGCTGAGAGGTGAAAATTTCGCAAGTGTCCCAGTATTTTCGCACGGCCCTGTTTCAGCATCACGAAATGTTATGGTGAATCACACCTATTCTATAGTTAATAGACTCTCCCACCTATAATAAGTAGGAGTAGTAAGAGAAACAAGGGTCGGTCAGTCGGTCATTCAGTCAGTCGATTTCGGACGACAGTTAGTCGAATACGAAAGTATCAGCGACCACAAGCATATTACTCTGCGTAATACATATCATATCAAGTTCCTAGCGTTTTGTACGTCGAACCTATTTTAGGACCGATTTAGTACAAATACAAGCCTCCACTGTGAAGTCACACGAAGAAGATGGAGAGATTTCTCAGCATCACGGTGCTCAGTGCTACACATCACGTGCAACAAAAAGGTTTCTTGTAGATGAAGAGGTACAACTTTTGAAAGATTGGCCAGCACAATGTCCTGATCGCAAATTACTTGACCAATTGTGGTGGGAGCTAAAGAAATACAGATTCTGTGATAATTATCGAGAATCATGAAACTTTCGCTACTCAATATTTTTACCCGGGTTCTTTTTCATCAGCATCATGCTTAAGATGATTTGTCATCCCCCAAATGTCATTAACAAAAATGAAGAGACTTGTTTGTTGGCCCCGAAAGATTATAAAATGTACTGAGAAAAGAATACTGCTAATCAATCTCGATTTGGGGTTAAAATTAACAAAAGTTATTAATTCACCAAGGTGACCAAATGTTTAGCACGGCAGTGTGTACTTACCATTTTAACATCGACGACAAAAGATACAGGTAAATAATAATAATAATAATAATAAAATTAAAAAAGGAGTCGGTTGTTATGCTTAAACGCAATCTTCAGGCCATGTGTATTGTGTTTGCATCGACTATTTATATATGTTGGTCAGTAGTACATTATGGGTAGACGCCCTATTGGATTATCTTAACGGTTATTAGATGGGCGGTAACGGTTATATTTCAAATTATTTTAGAGACTATTGAATAGAAATAATTATGGATCTGAATTCAGCTATTTATGCCTCTTTTATGGTGTTGTTTGTTAACTTTTTACTCATTAATTATTGATTACTTTATTATTGTTGCTGATTTTTATCATTACATTTACTTTACGTATGCATTTATAATTTACTTATTTATTAAATTTTTTACTAATTTTTTATTTCGATTTTTTGTTTGTTATATTTATTTTATTTTATTGATTTGTTTCTTATTTTATTTTATTTTTGCCATAATCGTTTATAGTTCTTGATTTTTAAGTTGACTAGTAAAAATTTATTTTCGTGTCTCCATTTTGACATGATTTGCATTCGTTTATTTGGCAATTTTTGTCGGTCTGGGAAAGTAATTATAGCTATTTTCTTATTCAGAAAGAGTTTAGTTTTTGGTTTCACTCTTGTAGGATGATTCTGTTTTCAGTATTTTCCATGATATTCTTGATGTGATTTTTCTTTTTGTTTTTAATTTCCCATATTTATTTGAAAGCATCATGCTATTCGCGTATTTACAATTTGTAAAGGATGTTTTGTCGGTGTAGTTTCTCTGTTTCTAGGTTTCATCATTTACTCCTAAGTATATTTTCCTTGGTTATCTGCTAATATTAAAATGGCTTGGTATATTACATTTTTCTGCAAGGGAAATTCATTCTTTGTTCTGCAGTTACGCGTGGTTTGTGCAGTTGTTTTTTTGTTTATTTTTCTGTAGTGTTTTTTTTGTGTGTGTGTGTGTGTGTGTCATGATCTCGGTGCAACTGTAGCTGAATTTTACGGTATTTTTGTTGAATATCTTGTGGCGTGTGTGGTTGATTGGGGGAGTGTTTGTGTATGATTTTAATGAATATTTTTCCCATAATACACCATTGACCAGCATATGTAAATAGTCGAGTCAAAGCACAAAAGACCTAGCCTGAAGACTGCGTATAAGCATGAAACAGAGAGTGGCAGCTGGATGTTGACCTAAATAGTCAGTTTTATATTTCCATAAGCTCAATCACAGATACGAAGCACTATAACCCATAAAGATAGCATACCACTAAAATATATTTTTATAACACACACACACACACACACACACACACATACACACACACACACACACATATATATATATATATATATATATATATATATATGTGTGTGTGTGTGTACAATGAGGGAAAAAATGAGCGCACTCAGAGAACGTTGATTTTTGTATTTTTACCAAGACAAGTGAATAAAAGAATTCGTTTATTAATACTGGGTATTAATAGAGCTATACATATGTACATTATACATGTCAAAAAATGAATTAATACGAGTTGGGTAAACAACGAAATTGAGTCGCATTATAAACGTAGGTACATATGCATTTATTAATATATATATATATATATATATATATATATATATATATATATATATATATATATATATATATATAGCGTATATTTTGGCAACATGTTTTCATTAAGACATGACTCACTGAATAATTTAGACAAGTTTTGTCTACTTATTTTCAATAGGATCCTCTCATATAAACGAACAAGCTTCTTCGTATCCTTATTAAAGATACAGAGAAAATTACCATGTTGATACATATTCATTTATTCCGATTACTTTCGACATTAACACAATGTCATTCTAAGCCGAAATTGTTGTGTTCATCTGAAAGGTAATTTTTTTTTTAACTGTGAAGTGAAAATGCTTAGATTATGTACTATACGGTTTAAATTTTACGTTTGAAACTTCAGGCGACGTAAATAAGTTTGGAATATCCATATTGCTTTTTAAAAAGGGTAAATTATTCAATGTGACATGTCTCAATATATATATATATATATATATATATATATATATATATATATATATATAGATAGATAGATAGATAACTAGACTCGTTTCGAAAAACCTTCGAATTTTTGATTTGCTAAATTTCTCGAGGGAAAAAAAGGTTTAAAAAAAAGAAAGAGCTACAATCATGAACTTCTGCCGACAAAAAAATCGCACAGATACAGGTCTGAAGCCCAAAGAAAAAACCCCGATACGAGTAAACAACTAACTAACAAAAGAGCTCAATACAACCGTAGAGCAGACCTAGATACACCTAGTGAGCCAGACAAACCTACCTAGGTTTGTCTAGCTCACTAGGTATATATATATATATATATATATATATATAATTTACTTTTATGTAAGAAAGTACGTGTTTGCCCATGAATCCATTTGCAAAGAAATTAATTCTTTTTGCTTAAATTATTTAGTTTTTCGAAGATTATTTTGAATGTTTTTCCACAGCTATGCAGATTTTTCAAACAGCACTGCAAGGATATTAAAAGTTTTTCATGATTTTCCATTAAATATTACTGGAGATGACTTGTTTTCCCTTTTTGTTCATTTTTGTTCCAGTATATATTTTTAAATGTTATATTATTAGCGTAAGGTTTTCCCTCAAACGATCAATGTTTAAAATATTCTCCTTTTAGAGTTTTCTTTTCTGTTCGTGCTAGATACATTTTTCTTCTGTTTTTTTTCTTTTAATATTGCTGTATATATTATATTATAGATTAAACATATATTTTCAAGAGGGCAACCGATTTATTTCTACAACTGTACGAAACAGTATGGTTTTTATTGTTATTATTACTGGTTTAATAACGTTATCGCCCAGAAATTCCCCAATCGACTGTTTTCGGCAAAATACAGTTGTATTGCTATATATAATAGTGATGTATATAATAATGTATTGTCCAGCAAATTGAAGCTCTTTGCTTTGTGGAAAGTGTCATTTTATCCACAAATATTTCATATTTAAATCTACGTATGCAAAATCCACATATAAATAATGGCGACTCGTTGTATTCACACACAAACATATATATATATATATTCCCCGTTAAAACAACGTTTGTCTTGCGTCTCGATCGTTCGTTATTTTGTGCTCACCGCTTAGAGATTTTGTTTCTGTTTGGTCTTTTTTTTCTTCCCCTAAATATAAAAGACAAGCTACCTCTTATTTTCCCTCCTTTCGCTACTTCTGAATCACATTCTTTTTTTTTTTTTTTTTTTGCATAATCCCTTTCGTGATATCTTTTACCATGATCTGTTCACGGGTCCATTTTGTCATCTTTCGATTTCTACGCGAACTTCCTGACACTGAGATTTCCATTGATCATTGTTTTGTTTTCTAACCATTTTCGTAATTTCTACATTTCATATCCATACGTCCCGGCTGGAATTATACATTCCGTTTACACTGTATATGTGGTCCGGGAAATAGACTTCGGACTGTTGTCATGGTAACTGGGCTAAAGTACATTCGAGAAATCTTGTTAGAACCTTATGAGCCCTCCGACAGACTTCTCGAATATTCAGACCGGCAGATGGAAATCAATACTGTTTAATAAATGAATAAAAACAGAACGTTTATTCAAATATGGGTATCCATTTAAAAATAATCTTTAAAGCAATAAAAGAAAAATATGTCGGATTTAATCCATTCCTAAAAAATTGTCTTTCTTTACGTTAGGCTACGAAACAGGAGACATGTATATTTTGAGAATCAGGAACATGTGCGCTCAAAAGCACTATTCGGACTTTGTTCAAGTATGGCCGAAAGGTCAAGGCACGTGATAATTCGATATATATATATATATATATATATATATATATATATATATATATATATATATATATATATATATATATATATATATATATATATATACTGCATACACACACAATATATATACATACATAAATACACACACACACACACACACACATATATATATACTCGCATACACACACACACACATATATACATACATAAATACACACAAACACACACACACACACACACACATATATATATATATATATATATATATATATATATTCCGCCAGATGATTATTATCCGATGAAACTTTGAGTAGCGAAATTTGGTATTATTGAATTGATGACATAATTATATCATATTTAGATTCTTTCAACCAGTTTATTTTAAATTTTAGCTTATTTTACGCTTTAGGTTTTATTCTTACTATCTATCTATACCTTTTCAACTTCAAAATGAAAATAATCAACTTCAAAATGGACTTATTTTCAGATAAAAAAAATTAATCAACTCCAAAATGGATTAATCAACTGCAAAATGGATTAATCAACTTCGAAATGGATTAATCAACTTCAAATTGAGAAAATGTCAAAAACCTAAAAACAATCAACTTCAAAATAAGAATAAACAACTTCAAATTGGAATAAACAACTTCAAATTGAGATATTTTTTTGGTAAATTGAAAATTATTTTTTCAATTAATTTACCCCATGAGTAAGGAAATTGACCGTTTGTTTTCATCATATAGATGAAGAAAAAAACCAAACTACAAACAACTTAGAGGCCAAGAAAGCATTGGGTGAGCCTACAGTAAAAGTAGGAGGAGAAAGTCCCGTATGGGCAAAAATGATGATTGATGATGATGCTGGAGAAACCTCTACAAAAGAAGCTGAAGAAGAATTAGCAACACCTCAAAAGTGGACTTACCTCAAGAAAACTGTGGCTGGCGAAAAAAAGGCCCAGATTTTAGCTGCACATGCCGCTGCAGGAAATTGGAAAGACCTGGCAAGAACAATTGGTGTGCCTCTGCCAACAGCGTACCGTTGGTTAGACCAGGGTGCTGATAAGAGTGACTCTAGGGGAGGAGCAAGAAAATATAAAATTACGCAAGAGCATAAGAATTTTATGGCCGAATTAATTGAAAACTCTCCTAGGGTCAGTCTTCAAAACATTGTAAATAAGTTGGTCGAAAAGTATGAGGTTCGTGTGACGAAAGAATGCATAAGAAAGCTCTTGGACTCCATGACCTTTACTTTAAAAGTGGTTCATTATGAACCAGAAGCTGCCAATAATAATGTCACTAAGGCGAAACGTAAAGATTACGCAGTAGCTTTATTAGAATTTCTGTCCCAAAGTGTGCCAATTCTTTATATGGATGAAACCAATTTTAATCTCCATATTTCAAGAAGAGAAGGTCGCTCTAAAAAAAGGCATGATGTGCACTACAGTCGCGGCCGGATCCAGGGGAAATAACATCCATGTTATTGGATGTATTAGTAATAATGGATTAATTCATCATAAAATTGAAAGAGGTTCTTTCAAAAAAGAGGATGCGAAAGAATGGACCAGGGAGTGCCTTAGGAAGGCAAATGAAATTTATGAAAGAGGAGTTGTCTTAGTTATTGATAACGCTCCTTACTTCAATTGAAGAAGTTGTGGAGGAGGATGAATTTAGGCAACACCAAATTTTCAGACTTGCCCCCTACAGTCCGATGTTAAATCCCATTGAAAAGGTTTGGTCAGTCATTAAAGCTGACGTAAAAAGAAGTATGGCAGACTCAATTGTTGGAATTTTAAGAGGTGATGGCCAGGGATGTTTAACTACTAAAGAATTCCGCCTCAGCATGTTAGAAGCGATGATCTCCGAGGCAATTAATAATATTTCACCTGAGACTTACACAAACTTCGCATCTGGAATACAGAGATTACTTCCCTCTGTAATTAATTTAGATGATGTAATCTTTTAAATAAAGTTCTTAGGAACGTTTATATTCTTTTTATATCCCTTTTAAGTAAAAATAAAAGAATAACTATTAAATTTATTAATATTATATTAATTCTGAATTTGAAGTTGATTAATCCAATTTGAAGTTGATTATTTTTCATTCTGAAGTTGTTTTCCATTTTGAATTTGATTAATCCATTTTGAAGTTGATTAATCCATTTTGAAGTTGATTAATCCATTTTGGAGTTGATTAATTTTTTTTACCCGAAAATAAGTCCATTTTGAAGTTGATTATTTTCATTTTAAAGTTGAAAAGGTATAGATAGATAGATAGATAGATAGACAGATAGATAGATAGATAGAAGTGTTAGAAATTTTGGGACGGGGATTTGAATACTCATCCGAGTATACGTAACCCAACGAATTGTTCACAAATGAGTATTCAAATCCCCCCCCACTACCACCATCAAAAAAAATTTCCATCACTTGTATATCCTTGGTTCATCCAGCTTCTAATGCTCTGGATACGGGGAGCGGCTTTGGGAAAGAAGACGTGGTCAAAATACTTTGAAAGCATAAAAACCTTTTATTGTAAAAATTACCAACAATACGTTTTTTTGTAAAAAAAAAAAAAAAGAATATTAAATAAAAATTAACAGAAATATATTTCTGTAAGGAAAACAAAAAAATTATCAGCAATACATTTTTTGTAAAAGAAATTAATAAAGCTCCCAAGAAAATTAAATTTCGGTATTAAATGACCCATGAGGTGTTGATATGCTGCTAAACAAACAAACAGCTTCTGGATTCGTAAAAATCTTGAAACTCTTTGCCAGTAACTTAAAAAAAAAAAAAAACGCCTACTCATAGCGTCACGGATGCAAAGGAGATATCATAACTTATGACGAACAGCGGGGGATGTTACAATTATCATAGTCCTGGTTTAATAATTTTTTTATTTTTTTTTTTTTATCATAGGTCATGTAACATTTAAATGCCCAGTTGGTAAAATCTTTACATACTACTGAATGCATTTACAAAGTTTTGAATGGGAAATTGCCAACTTTTAACGGTTGATAAAACAGAAGTCATTACCGTTTCCGCCATATGTTATTTAAATTTTTTTAACCAAAGACGTCCTTGTGATCAAAGCCCATGTACTAAATTTTGGTATGGAGGATGTGGAAGAACCACACATCTTAACGGTCTTATTAGTTTTTTTCTTTGGATCCGAACTTCACACTGTGCCGTTGCATTGATATGATGGGAAACGACACTTTTTTTCTTTTTAACAAATTAAGATGGTCCTTCCATATTTCATTAGTTTGTAATGTATGATAAATTTCTTCAAACATAAAATCAATGAAATAAGTGAATAAACTGCCGGTTTTAGTGTTAATATTTGTTTCTCGTTTTGTGAACCACAGTTCTATTTGCTGCCGATATACGAAAACAATTTTTCATTACCTGCAACAACGCGATACAAAAATAAAAGACCGGTGTTCTTGGTTAAAAATCTGACGCATGTGGGGGGGATCTTTATGCTCAGTTCTCAGGTGCAAACTTTTTAAGGACCCAGTTCCATTATCTGCATGTTTTCTCAATAAAACATTGAAATGCCTGATAAATGATACAGTGGTTCATAACTAGATTATAAATTTAAGATGCAGTTCCTTACTATGATACTTTTATTGCTTGACTCAAACTTCAGAGCGGGGAAGTACATAATTACTTTCCGAAAACAATAATACAGAAATCCAAACCCATAACGGCATTTAGGAAAACGCCTAAAACCACCGTAATCGAGACATATCTTAGTCGAAGAGTGTCCATTTTGAAATAGGCATGTTTACCTAAATTGATCTGAATGTCGAGTTTTTCTTAATATCCAAGTTTTTTTTTGGGGGGGTTAAGCATTACGCCTCAAGCAAGGCGTGAAGCAACTAGGATGCAGGGGGTTGCGGAAGATTTGGAGCAATAGCAGATAGGAGTGATAGGAGAAAGGATGAGGAGAAGGATAGTGGGTAGATCAAGGCAACTGGAGATGTCGATTGACATTACATTTGAATAGTTGGAGATTATAGCTCTCAGGGAAACAGTAATAGGGAAGGCGAGAGGTGCGAGGTATGAAGCTATTGGAGTAGAAGAGACGGCTACATTTGAAAGTTTCTACGGTGTAAGGGTGGGAGCGGGATGCCAGCCTCGTAGGGCGCTTGAATTCATGGAGTCTGGGAACCAGTGAAAGCAGCTCGTCAGAGCAGTTACCATGGAAGTATTTGTAGAAAAGACAGAGAGAGGCGACGGCGCGTCTGTGAGAGAGTGACTGCAGACGAGACGCTAGATCAGGGCCAATTAGATTACATATCCGTCTCTGGATCTTGTCAAGAACTCCGAGGTAAGCAGAAGGTGCTCCAGCCTATATATGGCAGCAATACTCCATGCAAGGGCGAATGGTTGTTTTGTATATTTGAATTATCGATTCAGGGAGAAAAATTTCCTGGCGCGGCACAGAGAGCCATTTTTCCTCGCGGTGGAAGAAGCAATTGACTCAATGTATTTGTTCCATCTCAGGTCAGCAGTCAGCGTGAGACCGAGCAGACGCAGGGAATTGCTCTCAGGAAGTTGACTATCAGACATTATAATGGGGGGCAGGGAAGGATCTCTATGGTACTTAATGGAGAGTAATTTAGTCTTAGTGGCGTTAGAGTTGACCAGCCAATTCTTGCCCCAGTTAACAACCATTCGAGACGCACGGCCAGATTAGTTTTGCAGCCGACACTTGATTTATTTTGGAGGCAGGAGTAAATTGTGGTGGTGTCTGCATAGATGCCAACTTGGGAATCTATAGCGTCGGGAAGGTCACGACTAATAAGAACATGCAAGTATACGTAAAGAATATGAGAACGTTAAATATAATTATTATTTATTCCTCGTCTAGAATTTTGCAATTAATATCGGTGTTTGGCTTTGGGAGCTTTCTTCTCACGTGTATCTTTTTCTTACTTGGATGTCAGAGACTCTCTAATTTTTTGGCTCTTTAGTGAGGTGCTACCATACGTTCTTGTCATCCGGTTGTCCCACTTGTGCAAATCATTAGCACAGCTATTTCGCCAACCTACTTACAATCTCTGAGGCCCGTATCTGCATCTGGTGGCTACGGGTATACCTTCCACGTTAATCTTCTGATGCACCTGACTCCTTTGATGCTCTGGTGTGGAACTGAGAGCTAAGCCAACTTTGGTATTTGTTAGGTTTAGCCTAATATATATATATATATATATATATATATATATATATATATATATATATATATATATATATATATATACCGGTTTAACAGAAACATTTTCCAAATCGTGTAACAGCATAATAGCTCATCCTACAAAATGTTTAATATCTAAAAAAATACTAACTGAGCTTATTTTTCCGGGTTTTTAGATAACGCGTCATTTGTTGACATCATTTGTCGTAAGAATCACTGAAAAACCCTTTGTGTTATTTAGCTAGAAAGAGAGAATATTAAAATCGTTTTGTATCAGACCCACTGCCTTCTCAACTGAGCAATGATGAGAGGAAAAAGATCATTCAGGCCTTCAGTAATAGTACCAACATTCATACACTGGCTTCCATCTTCAAAGTCCATTCAAGAACCATCGAGAGAAATGTGAATATGTTTAAAAACGAGGGAATAGTAGAGAACAAATTTGAATCAGGAGGTCACAACAGAAAGAGGGATCATTATTTCAATTTGGAGCTATGACAGTCCAAAGAGAAGAGTAAAAATACTTGAAAATGAAATCATACGTGAAACGTGTGAGGCGTCTTACATTTTATTTCTCCAGGACAGAAAGTTAGAATGTTAGAGAGGGCGAATATCATTTTGAATGAGTCGAAAAATGATTGTGGAATAATATATATATATATATGAACTTTATTTCAATCCTTCATGATCCTAATCTATGATTAATGCTGAACATGTCATTTTCGTTTATGATCGATTTCATAACGATTCTTCTGAAAAGCTTAGAGAGTAATTATACATTCTCTTTGCTCAAAGTTGAGTCCAATAGTGTTATAAAAACCTCGGAGAATTTCAGTAAGATATCTTTAATCATTTCTAAGATACAACGGTTCAAACATTAATCTAACAATTGGACAATTTTGTTTTTACCCGATTGGGACAATTTTGCTGTTACATCGGTTATATGGATGTCCCTACGGATCAACTTCTCATAGAACAAAGGTCCCTTATCGATTCAGAGCATATGGTATTTCCTGGCCTAAATAACATACAGTAAAAAGCTATGGAATCAACCTGCCTTGTTATTTAATCTAGAATTAGTGAGGGAAAAGAGAAGCAATCTTCAAAAAGCTTGTTGTTGGTCTCTAAAATTTAACACATTCGTCAATTGCAATAACGTCAGTAATATATTAAATTCAATTTGCTTCATTTGAAAGTTAATTGCGTAAAGCTTACCGGAAAAAAGCAAAATAATTTTACGTCATTCCGTAAGGTTTTATCAAATCTTTAAAATTCAATCACGGTTAATTTGTCATGGAAAATTAACTGAAAATGATGAGAGAAAAGTTCTTAATAACCAAAACCTCTTAATAACCAAATATCTGCTCTAGATGTTTGTTTCAAAGAAAATTAGGAAAATTAAGGATTTCTTAAAAAAAACTGTAGAAAATTAATTTATATTACTTATAATATATAGCGAAAACACATTTGAACACAATGTATATTCCACCTGAAACAAGTTCGTAGGTCAAACTAGCTTTTACACTCGCGACATCTGCTTAAAAAATACTTAAATACGGAAGACAAAAACTATGAAAACACAGAATCTGGTTTCATTTATGTTTAAAAATAATACTTTTTCGTTGAAAATAGCCTAAAAGTTAGGAATATATTTTTTATTCCCTTGGCCTTTATGAAAGTTAGCATGAATAGTTGTTATAGAACTAGGAATAATAATCAAAGGAGATCATTCGGAATTGTTGAACTATTTCCTATTTGATCTTCCAAAAAAAAAAGTATACCGGTACTACGAAAAAATATTCGGAAAAGTAATTTTGATACAAAAATAGAATTAAACTTTATATCTTTCGATTCATAAAGATTTTTTTAGCTCACAAAAAATATAGCAACCAGAAGCATCACCAAATCACCCTGAAAAATGATATTTCAAATTTTCAAAAATAAATATTTAATCAAGATACTTTCTCTCGATGAAAAAATATTTTTTAAAGTTTTATTGCATTATTTTTGTCAGATTTCAGGAAGAATTTTCAAAGTGGTATAATTTAATATTACATAAATATTTTATTGAAATAATATCTTCAGTGATGTTTCTTTATAAAACTATTAAAAATATTTGTCATTACCCCTATTTTTATTAGTATGTAAAGGCTATCAGAAGATAAGAAAACCGAGCCCCAAAAATATTTCCAGAAGGTTTTCTAATAAAATAAATAATTCTGTATGCAAATCATTCATTAATGAATAATTATTGAAAGTTTCATTTTAATCGTATAATTCCCTTATATTTATATTAATTTAAATCGTATAATTCCCTTATATTTTTATTAATTTTAATCGTATAATTCCCTTGAATTTTCATTCATTTTAATCGTATAATTCCCTTATATTTTTATTCATTTTAATCATATAATTTCCTTATATTAATTTTAATCGTATTCCCTTATATTTTTATTCATTTTAATCGTATAATTCCCTTATATTTATATTAATTTTAATCGTATAATTCCTTTATATTTTTATTAAATTTAATCGTATAATTCCCTTATATTTTTTTAATTTTAATCGTATAATTCCCTTAAATTTTCATTCATTTTAATCGTATATTTTTATTCATTTATTTTTATTCATTTTAATCTTATATTAACTTTAATTATTCCTTATATTTTTAATTTTAATCGTATTCCCTTATATTTTTTTAATTTTAATCGTATAATAATATATATATATATTTTTTAATTTAATCGTATAATCTTTATATATATATATATATATATATATATATATATATATAATTTTAATCGTATAATTCCTTATATTTTTATTTATTTTAATCGTATAATTCCGTTATATTTTTATTCATTTTAATCGTATAATTTCCTTATATTTTGTAAGTTTTTAAAAAATGTGTAACTTCTTTTTTTTCTTTTTTGTTGCATTAATTTCAGGAAAACTCCATGCATTTTAATTGTACCTAAGCCATACAATAATTAGGAGAAAGGGTTAAACTTAGGAGCATTAAGATTACCTTCTCGGTTATCCATTGAAATTGCAATCTACCGAAATAAGAAAAGAAGCCAGTCCCCACTGCGGGCCATTTAAAAGATAGTTCGCGCAGCGGATTAGTTGATACAAACATCCAGTCGGATGTGCGGAATATATGGTCTGTCTTCGTCTAATTCTTTAAAAAGGCCAGAGTAGCTGTTAGTGTTTTATTGAGAGGGGGAATCAGGGATTGATCTCCTCTGATTGGGTCGATTTGGTGATGGGGAGTATGATGTTGAAAGACCCGAAACTCCCCGATGAACCAAGTAAAAACATCACTGACGACCTCCTCGGGCGCCTAATTTAAAGCGTATTTTTGAATTACCTACATTTAAATTATTCTGGGTACATTTCTTGAACACAAAATAGATAGTAAAATCACGTGAGACGACAGAGTTCTCGTTCTTATTGTGATGACTATTAGTGTGTCTCGTCACTACATTTGAATAAATAAAATTTATTGAAACAAACCTTATTAATATTCATTGTGTATGTTTTCTTTCTTACCGTTATATTTCGCTTTTAACGACAAATGCAATTATCATTCTTTTACATTTTTTAAACTTAAAAAATGCCGTCAGAATTTTCCTTCATGAAGAATAATTTTTATCGACTGTTACTGTTTTTATTAATACATTTTTTTATTCAAATATTTTCTGTGCGTCTATTTTATATCTGTTTTTATAAAATATTCTATACTTATAATGTACTAGCAGGAGAGCCCGGCATTGCCCGGGAATGTAACAGTAAGAGATAGATCAAGTATCGACCATCATAAAGACTGAAAAATAAAATTGACAAAGATTATTGTTTAAGGTTGACGGACACGCATGTCTTAATTAGTTTTTTTGTTTGTTTGTTTTTTACGAATTGTTCAAACCCAAACTCAAACAAAAACATTGTTTTCAATTGTTATGAGTCTACCGATTGAATATTATAAACAATTGTCTTGTAAATGGAATTTTTAAAGCATTCTGAATGTAAAAATAAAGAAAAAAGTGTGCAAGACAATAAGAAACACTACCTGCCAAAAAAAGAAGTGAAGTTTTGTTGAAATCGGTTGAAAAATGTAGGAAATCCGATTCATATATAAACAAACACAACACACACACACACATACAAACAAACTGGGTTTTATAATAAGTATAACTCGATATGAGTTGTCCCCCTTTCATTCTGGAGACAGAATCGTGTTTTATCGTGTTTTCAAATTGATTTCGTGCAATTGTGTTTTTCCCATTTTTGTCAGAACCACTGCAAGGTAATTTTACGTAGTCCTGTGAAGTTTTGTTGAAATCGGTTGAAAAATGTAGGAAATCCGATCCAATATATAAACGAAAAGACACACACACACACACACACACACAACCTGGGTTTTATAATAAGTATGATTATTTGTAATATATTACGTGTTGTGCCAGACAATTCTTTTCGAAAAAATCTATCCTACATATTTATAAGTTTCCAATTTGTCCATATTTTGGATAATTCTGCCACATCTAGTCTGGTTCTTTTGCTGCGTATTTAGAGATTCTTAATAAAATTCAAGGAAGAATCTACAATGCCACTGATCCTGACCTGAAATCTCGGTTTCGGCCATTTTTCCAACGCCGTAACATTTACTCTCTGGGCCTTTCTCTGCTTCCTTTCTAGTACGTAGACTTATTGGCGACCATATCTCATTTTATAATTGAAATGACTAGATGCGACGGTAAGTTCTATGCTGACAGTATCTTCTCTTGCACATCTCGCTTGTGGAACTGCATCGCTTTGGCTGTTCGTGTGACAGTTAAACCAGAGTGCCTGGTAGGGCTGTTGGTGCGTGACTACAGTTTGGCACTATAATAAAACGGTGTCTTTGTGGAATACGATACACAGTCGTTAATGAATCCGAAGTAAACTGAAATTTGAACTCGGTACACTGATTCCACTTTCTGCTACGATGGCAGTTAAGCTACCTGCATATGCAAATACATACGTAGAAAAAAGGAATAAATACATATATGTATATGTGTGTATTTACGCTTGGCTTTGAAATGGTGACCGTTTTAAAAGCCAAGAACTTAATCTGTGCCACATACCAACTCTCGTTACTTTTTTGTTTTCTATTTTTATTCTGAGAAACCGAGACGCGAGATAAAAGCATCGTAAGAAAATAAAACGATGGTGTAAAAGGGTCATGTACATTGAAAACTATTTTTTTTCTAGCGAATTTATCACTTCTTATGGTTCGATATTTAAGGCACCTACATGTATTATTGCGTTATGAAGTAATGAAAAAAAAAACTGATATCTTTCAGAATGAAAGTGGATAGAAATATTTAAATAAAACCAAAGAGGTTTGCTTGTGAATGAGTGAAGGGAAATGTAAAGAGAAGGACGAGTATGAAGAAAAAGAAAAAGAAAATAGAAAGTTTGTACGAAAGAATTTATCAGGGAGAATTGGAAATGAGTAAGGAAATAATAATAATAATAATTATTATTATTATTATTATTATTATTAATAATAATAATAATAATAATAATAATAATAATAATAAATAACTCCAATCAAGGCGATAATGCCACTATGACGCAAGGGACTACCTGAAATGAAAGAAAATGAGAAGACTTTAGAAGGAGCCAGAAGACCAATCTAATCAGAAAACAATGGATGAACTTCTACTTGTGTAAAAAATCCGTAGATTCTTCTTCTTCTTCTTCTTCTTCTTCTTATTATTATTATTATTATTATTATTATTATTATTATTATCATTATTATTATTATTATTGCTTTATTTTGTTTGGTTTCTGGTGTATACTAATTTCTTTCCGGGTCCCGACTAGAGACCTACTGTTAGAAATGGTATCATGACATTTTCTACTGAGCAGTTTTGAAAAAACAAATAAAATCCTTCATAAGGTGTAGGCTCTACTTGTGAGTACAATTATTATTATTATTATTATTATTATTATTATTATTATTATTATACACTCAAGAGAAAAGCGAGATTTAAGGAAAAAAAACACTGTTTGACAATATTAAACACTGTTTCCACAGAATGCCTGTTTTCTTCAAGTTATATTTAAACAATTTTTTTTTAAGTATAAAAATATATAAATCTACAAAAAATTATAAGACTTTGTACAAGCGTTGCTTGTCTTGTAATGAAAAAAACCCCAGCTCTACTGGTAAATGAACGCGTCAAAACGAATGAAATGCCGCCAGCGTGAAGGCATGAAATTGAAACATACTTAATATGATGGTGATCTTGTTCATCTTGGAATTTGCCCTTAGTTGATTATTATGATTATTGAGTTCATATCATCTTGCCAGAGAGTATTTTTAAGTTCCTAATTACCAAGTCCCCTCCGAGGTCTATGAGTTAAAAATGGTATTGCAGGAGCGTTATCTATGCATATTTGTGACTTTTTTTGTTTAGATAGAAATATGTGCAGTTCTCACGAAGTAATCTTTTGTAGCACTGAGAGGCTGATGCGTCGAAGAATTTTACTCACATGATTTTCGATCCCCCTTCTTTATCAAACTAAATGTCCCTATCACAACAGGCATTATCACAGTTGTAAGTTTCCACATTATTATTATTATTATTATTATTATTATTATTATTATTATTATTCAGCGTTCAGACTGATAAGGAAATCCAGGCAAATCGAGCAGATGTAATTATGAAAAATCATATCGGAAAGCACATGTCTTCTGATACATGTCATAGACCCAGTCTTTGAAAATGTTTGAGAATCTAAGAAAAAGATCTTGAGATAGAAATTAGTAGAATGTGGCATCTCAAGAAAATGGTCTTTTGGAATGGGGTCTTTAGGAATGAAGCCAAAAGGAACAAACAAATATGTGGATCAAACTCCTGAAATATGAAAGTTCAAAAAAAAAAAAAATCTTAATCATGTGGACTCGTCACATCTATCGCAGATTCCTATTTATGTAATGAGCACAATAATGAATTCTTTTCTTTCTGACTGCATGGAACAATTTCTTTTTGCATCTTGTAATAAAATAAACATTCTTACTAAACAAAGTAGAAGAAAATAATAATAATAAGAAGAAGAAGTAGAAGAGGAAGAAGAAGAAGAAGAAGAAGAAGAAGAAGAAGAGGAAGAGTAGAAGGAAAAGAATGAAGAAAAAAGAAAAGAAGGAAAAGAATGCAGAAGGAGGAAAAGAACGAGGACGAAGAAAAAGAAGAAGGAAAAAGTGATGAAGAAGTAGAAAAGGGAAAAGAATGAATAAAAAGAAGAACGAAAAAGATGAAGAAAGAAAAGAATAAAAAAGAAGGAAAAATGAAGAAGAAGAACAAAAAATGAATGAATAAATAAGAATGGATAAGAAGGAAAAGAAGGAAAAGAATAAGTACGAAGAAGAAGGAGGAAAAGAATGAAGAAGAAAAAAAGGAAAACAATGAAGAAGAAAAAAAAGAAGAAAGAAAAGAATGAAGAAGAAGGAAAATGAAGAAGATGAAAGAAAAGAATGAAGAAGAAGATGGAGGCAAAGAAAGAGAAAGAAGAAAAAAAATGTCCTTGTCAGTAAAGTACAATGTAAAGAAAATGTAAACATTGTATATGTTAATTGGTTACATTGATTCATTTATTACGGTTTATCAACCCTTTTTACTGGTTATTTAAAGCCATAAAATATATTTTTTTACATTGTAAGAATTTATTTTTTGGAGAAAGTAATGGTTTAGTGATACAAGTCTTACTAATTAACCCATAGGTGGGAGGAGAAGAGATAAATTCATAATTTTCCGAAGGATATTTACGCGTCAGTGAATATAACGAACCCAACTCGAATTGGAACTCAGTTCTCGGTTATCCATTACATCACCCGCACATCCAAGATTCAACAATCACCGGTCACTCATCTAGATACTGTCGAGGCTTGACGCTACTTAACTTCGGTCATCGAGCGGGAACCAATGTTTCAACGTGATATGGTCGTAAACCTCGAAAACTTGATTTGAACCTGCAGATGAATGATATAATCATAAACCGGACTGGTTGCTCCACGATAAAAAAAAAAGTAATGAGTTTATGGGATATGAAGATTCAAACGGACTGAAAGTCACTGAACATTTTCGCCCGGATGCAGATATTCACAGCAAAGGAGACGGATTTCGCTACCTTAATGATGTTGCTTGTTCGTTTGAGTCGTCGAGAAAAAAAAAGGGGAACAGAAAATCGAGAACTATGCAAGAGATTAAGTACGAAATCAAGAAAATACGGAATTGCCAAAGGGTCAAGATTGCGTCTATTGTAATCGGAGCATTAATAACGGGGTCAGAGAAATGTTTCCATAGGTTAGATTTACCAGTGTCTTTATTTAATTTTTTCATTTTTATTTCTTTCTTTTATTTATTTATTTTTTTTGCGTTGCACAAAGTCTGTTTGCTTGGCACATAACGAAACCTCAGAAAAGTAAAAGATACCTAAGGGTGTAATTTGCGATCCAGTAAGTGCAAAATCAACTAACAACATCGAATAAACTGAGCAAAAAAAAAAACAAATAATAATAATCTTGATGACAATGAAACTGACATTAAGAAGGAAATAGAAACTATATTTTTTGTAAATATTACTTAGTAAGTTAATGTTTATACACGATAAAAAAGATGATTGTCATATACAAAGTCAGAGAAAAAAAATTGAAATTGATATCCACTATAGTTACTTTGTATTGAGAAATAAACTGAAAAAAAAACTACCAAAATGTTAAAGTGACTAATAAAATAAAATAAGTTTGGGAATGGTAAGATTCCGCTGAGGAAAAGAAGAAGAAAGAGATAGAGAGAAAGAAAAGAAAGCACAAGAAGAGTACTGAATATGCAAAGAATTTTGAAAAAAAAAAAAAAATAGAAATAGAAAAAGAAAAGAAATGAGGAAAAAAACGACAGCAAACGCAAGCAAAAAAGAAACTCCTTCTTTTTTCTTTTTCTTCATTCTAATAAAAAAATTTTTAAAAAATGATAAAAAGCGAAAGAATAGAGAAAATAAAAGAAAGAAGAAGAAAAAGAAAGAGAAAATAAAAGAAAGAAGAATAAAATCGATGAGAGTTAAAAAAATTAAAAAAATGAAAAATAGAGAAAAAACATGGAGAAAATAATTTAACGCAGCAATGTAAGGGCTTGAAAAAAAGAAAGTAAAACGAAAATGAGATAAAGGCGAAAAGGACGAAAATGAGATAAAGGCGAAAAGGAGGAACGAAAATGAGATAAAGGCGAAATAGACGACAATGAGATAAAGGCGAAAAGGACGAAAATGAGATAAAGGCGAAAAGGACGAAAATGTGGTAAAGGCGAAAAGGAGGAACGAAACTGAGATAATGGCGAAATAGACGACAATGAGATAAAGGCGAAAAGGACGAAAATGAGATAAAGGCGAAAAGGACGAAAATGTGGTAAAGGCGAAAAGGAGGAACGGAACTGAGATAATGGCGAAAAGGACGAAAATGTGATAAAGGCGAAAAGGACGAAAATGAGATAAAGGCGAACAGGGCGAAAATGAGATAAAGGCGAAAAGGAGGAACGAAAATGAGATAAAGGCGAAAAGGAGGAAACTGAGATAAAGGCGAAAAGGACGAAAATGAGATAAAGGCGAAAAGGACGAAAATGTGATAAAGGCGAAAAGGACGAAAATGAGATAAAGGCGAACAGGGCGAAAATGAGATAAAGGCGAAAAGGAGGAACGAAAATGAGATAAAGGCGAAAAGGAGGAAACTGAGATAAAGGCGAAAAGGACGAAAATGAGATAAAGGCGAAAAGGAGGAACGAAACTGAGATAATGGCAAAAAAGGACGAAAATGTGATAAAGGCGAAAAGGACGAAAATGAGATAAAGGCGAACAGGGCGAAAATGAGATAAAGGCGAAAAGGACGAAAATGTGATAAAGGCGAAAAGAAGGAACGAAACTGAGATAATGGTGAAAAGGACGAAAATGTGATAAAGGCGAAAAGGACGAAAATGAGATAAAGGCGAACAGGGCGAAAATGAGATAAAGGCGAAAAGGAGGAACGAAAATGAGATAAAGGCGAAAAGGACGAAAATGTGATAAAGGCGAAAAGGACGAAAATGAGATAAAGGCGAAAAGGACGAAACTGAGATAAAGGCGAAAAGGACGAAAATGAGATAAAGGCGAAAAGGACGAAAATGAGATAAAGGCGAAAAGGAGGAACGAAACTGAGATAATGGCGAAAAGGACGAAAATGTGATAAAGGCGAAAAGGGCGAAAATGAGATTAAGGCGAAAAGGAGGAACGAAACTGAGATAAAGGCGAAAAGGACGAAAATGAGATAAAGGCGAAAAGGACGAAAATGAGATTAAGGCGAAAAGGAGGAACGAAACTGAGATAAAGGCGAAAAGGATAAAAATGAGATAAAAGCTAAAAGGTGAAACGAAAATGACAAAAACGCCAAAATTATGAATAGAAAGAAAAAAAGAAGAAAAGAAAAAAAAGAAAAGAAGGTGGTAAAAAAGAAAGAAAAAGAAATGGATGATAATGAGAGAAATCAAAGTACCTGTAACTCATGAAATAAAATGATTGTTATTTAAATTGAGAAATAGAAAAGAAAATAAGGGGGGAAAATAGACGCAGAAAAGAAAGAGTCTAATGTTAGAAAAGAGCGAAACATGAGAAAAAAAAACAAAAATAACAAATAAAAGCGAAAATTGAGAAGGGCTTAAAATAAAGAAAAGAAAAGAAGCAAAAATAAAGAAAAAGAAAGTAATAGGAATAAGAATAAAGAAAAAAGAAAGAAAGGAAGTGATAGTAAAAAAAAGAAAGGAAGTGATAGTAAAAAAAAGAAAGGAAGTGATAGTAAAAAAAAGAAAGGAAGTGATAGTAAAAAAAAGAAAGGAAGTGATAGTAAAAAAAAAACTAAAAAAAACGACGTAGCAGAAGAGTAAAGGATAGAAAAAAAAGAAATTTAAATAGAGAGAAAACACGGGAAAGAAAGGATTCTGTAAAGAAAGAATAAAAACAGAATTGCACGAATAGAGGGAAAATGTGAAAACATTAGAGGAAAAAAAAAAGGAAAAAGAAATGAACTAAGGAAAGGGGGACCATCAAAAAAAAGGTCGTATGAATTGCAGAAAAAGAAAGTATATAGAAGTGTAATAAAAAGAAAAGGCGAGGATAAAACAACATGAGCAAGAAAAGGAGAGTGAGGAAAAAAAGAGAGAAACGAAATGAAGATGATCTTACGATACAAAGATAATAAATAAAAGATTAAATAAAACACCATAAAATTACAAGGTCTGGCATATACCTCCTAGAAAGACCTTCCACATAATGGTAAGGTATTAGCTACATAAAGACACCATTACCACTAAGAGTTTATCATTACAGGGGAAGTATTTCTTTGAGATATATATGGGAGGTATATTTGCCGCACTCTTAAAAGAAGATAAAATAAGATAAAGCAAATGGATGCGCAAAAAGAAAAGGAAAAATGGCATTCAAACAAATCCAATAAAAAGAAAAATCTACCATTTACATTTGCAGGCAACATGACTTGTGACATGCGCAGTGGTTTTTGCAGAGGGTATGTGGAATTTATGTGTACATGTCGTATATGTTTCAAAATTTCTATTTGTGTCTTTTTGTATTTTATTTTGCGATGGCGCCCATTTCATTTTTTTCTCGTTGGTTCATATGGAAAACACATTTTGGATATTTCAAGGGAAAAAAAATCATTTTCTTTCATGTAAAATTTTTAGAGAAATGTTTCATCTCCCCTTGTGAAATTAGTAATATACAACCGAACAAATTTAAGCCGTACACACCCACACAATACCACGCGCATATATACATTCATACAAACACACACACACACACGCACACACACACACACACACACACACACACACACACACACACATATATATATATATATATATATATATATATATATATATATATATGGTCCGTCAGATATATACCCCCCAGAAATACCTCCCATATAATGGTAACACATTAGCTACAGATTGCAGCAGAGATGCATTCCACATTTTAGACGGCAACCTGTCTAGTGCTAGTGAACTTAAGTGGCAATAGTTTTTTCATCTGTCTTGCTAATATCGTACCAGCATCTGTGAAATATTTCTGGGAGCTATATGTGGGAGGCATTTCTGCCGCACCAGATAGATAGATAGATAGATAGATAGTATCAGATCCGTAAATGGAAAGGATAATCCAAATCGCTTGTTTTAATATAAACTATTAAAAGGATAGTAGAGAGCTCTATGTATAGAATACAGAGCAATATGATATATGCGTGTGTGTCTGTGTTTGTGTGTGTATGTCTGTGTGTGTGCATTTAGGCAACCATCCTTCATTCAAACATGTTTCATTGAATAATATATATCTAGAGGGGCAGCATGACGAGGGTATACTCTTCCAGTTGCCTAGTCAGTGTTTCAATCTTAACCCAATTGAAAATCTTTGGGTGATAATTGACAAGCATAGCCGTAATAGGAAAGTTAACACTGAAGATTAACTTTTTCGTGAATTAAAGCAATGCTGGAAAATCTGGTGAAGGACATTGACTTATTAAAGAATTTAGTCTGTAGCATGCCACAAAAAATTAAGGCCGTTATTAAAGCAAAACTTTATCCAAGAAAATACTAAATCATTTTTTGACTTGTATAATTTACATATGTACATTTGTATTAATACCCCTTACTAATAAACGAATTCTTTACTCATTTGCCTTGGTAAAAATACAAATCGATTTCTATTGGTGCGTCCTTTTTTGGCTCGTACATATATTTATATATATATATATATATATATATATATATATATATATATATATATATGAATGATGAAAATACCTTTTAGTGGTATGCAATCTTTATGGATTAAAGTGCTCCGTACGATTACACGTACGATTTCATTTTCAAGTCTTTTTTCACTACTCTTTGGACTGTCATAGCTGAAACTTCTCTTTCACGTGCCAAACGTCTTATGGGTTGAGTTGGATCTTTTCTAATTGATTTTTTTAGGTCTAAATTGAAATGATGATCACTTTTCTTGTTGTGATCTCCTGATCCAGTGTTCCACTCTACTGTTCCCTCTTTTTAAAACTTATACACCGTTCTCTTAATGGTTTTTTTCAATGGACTTTGAAGATGAAAGCCATATTAAGAATGTTGGTACCATTGCTGAAGGTGTGAATATTTTCTTCTCGCCATTGCTCAGTTGAAAAGACAGTGGGAATGACACAAAATTATTTCAAACTGTTCTCTTTCTAGCTGACAGCTGTTTCTCCTATGATTCTTGCGACAAATGGTATCAAGGTGGCCAAACGTCTTATCTGAAAACCTGAAAAAAAGGAACTCAATTAGTTTAGTGTTTTTTTAGATATTAAAGATTTTTGGGAAAGACAGTTATGCTGTAATACGATTTATACAATTTTGATGTTACACCCAGTATATATATATATATATATATATATATATATATATATATATATATATATATATATAATATGGTTTGAAGAAGATTTTATTTTGCAATTCATTAGTGGATCCGAAGACATTTAGGCAGGAAGAATTTATCGTGCTAAAATCGTTGCGCTGGGGTAGTCCGACTCTCTCAACCTGGGAAGTCTTCATCCGATGACACGAAGAACAATTACAAACGGAAATTTCAGTTCCAGGCTGCAGAACATGCCAGGAAATCTACATATCGAATCTCTGGTGCACTCCACGGCGCTAGCTGACATCGCCTTCATGGCCATTGGATTTGTAGTAGATCACATCCGCCCACTTCAACGGCAATCAGTCTTTACATGCAATAGGGTGAACAAACCCGAATTTATGGAGGGTTGGACGTGTCGAGTAAACTCAACTGGTTTTCACGACAGTCGAAATGGTTTACCAGAGTGCGGCCGCTGTTGAATGCAAACTATTTGGAGCCACAGGTAAGAGTTTATATCTATCTATCTATCTATCTATCTATATATATATATATATATATATATATATATATATATTCCTGATGAACCAGGAAAAATATATTTTCTGGGGAAATAAGTTATAGTCATGGAATCTTAAGGTTGTCTCTTTCTTAATTATTTAATTTATTTACGTGCTAATACTCTTGAGATAAACTATGAATACTCTTCTCCCTCCAACTATGGGTAAATAGCAGGACAGACTGGGTTCTATAGCCTTTGATGGCAACTAGTCTAGGAGAAGGACAACTCTCAATTTAAAACCTACGGAGTGTCGTTTGGGCACCTTGTGGCATGTAATGGGTCAGGTCTCTGTATTCGGCCCTTTAAAAAGTGCGTTTGGTTCTGCACAAAGCCTTCCCCCATTATAAACAAGTCACCTATGCTGGTGTCTGGGCTGTCGGTTTTACGAACTGAGCTGTTTTTGACCCTCATACGTCGAATACGACGGAAGAGTCCATATATATATATATATATATATATATATATATATATATATATATATATATATATATTATGAAATGTACAAAGTCCGACAATTATTTTAAGACATTTTATGTTTATACATTCTTTTATAGATACAAATATGTAGGTAAATCCCTCTGTTTATGTTTCTGCATCTATAAAATAATGTATAAACATAAAAATGTCTTAAAATAATTGTTTGATCTATCGATTTCATAATATATATATATATATATATATATATATATATATATATATAAATGAAATATGAAAATTTCTCCGATTTAACCAGTAGAAAAACAGTATAAATATTGTCTTCTCTACTGGTTAAATGGGAGAAATTTTCATATATATATATATATATATATATATATATATATAGCAGACAAGTAAATAAACTGTAATTTTGTAATTTATTTTTCTAACATTCTTTCGTTTTTTTCCGTTTCGTGGGAGTAAGGGATTTCAAAAATCTCCATATTGTCCATTATTGCAAGTGTTTTCAGCTACTTCTTTAGCCATTTTTATGGGAACTATATTGTAGGTGTTGTTCGTTTCTCTTCGTATTTTCACTGTTTTTCGTTATTGTTGTTGTTGTTTTGAATAAAAGTTTTTTTTATTCTGAGACTTCGCGTGTTGAAGGAAAGAAGTGCGAGAAAAGAAACTTTTGGAGTAGAAGTGGCGTTTGCGTTTCCCTAATTCAACAGTAAAAATGGTGGGTCCGTGATGCCAATCTAGTAGCACGCTTACATATTCCGGTCACCAGGGGAAAATAGCTCGTCCACTTTTTGCCATGAAAATATGGGTAGAAAAGTCCAAGGGAAGTCAAATCAGGTGGGTAAGAAAGTGATAAATCGCGATGTCAAGTCAGGATCGATTACATTACAGATCATTCTTTGGATTTTGTCAAGAATTCCGAGACCTACAGAAAAAGCACCAGATCAGATATGGCAACAATATTCAATGCACGGACGAATGTCAACTTTATAAATGTGGAAGATTGGTTTTGACGAGATTCTATCAATTGCTAGGAAAGTTGGTCCACTGTGCCTTGCAAGACATTTCTTCTTCTTAGAATTCTTCTTGCACTTTTATAAATCTACTCTTTATCCGTGCAATGAATATTGCTGTTATAATTCATAAGATCCACAGTAGAATCTACAGTATTATTGGCCCTGACTTAGCATCTCGGTGTCAATAAATTTCCTGCCAACATAACGTAGCTTCCTTGTGCCATTTTTTATGAACATTTTCATGGGGATTGTTCTGAGATGTCCTCTTTAGTAGTTCAACCGCGCGCATATATATATATATATATATATATATATATATATATATATATTATATATATTCTGTTTATACATTATTTTTACGTATGCAACTTAATTGAATAAATGCTGTTTTACTTAACAGTATAAATTACATGTGCCATAGCTGAATGTTGGAGAAATTTCATAGAAAATTATACGTTCTCCGACAGAAATCGAACCTGTATCAAATAAAGAAACCGTCATATATCCTGACGTGCTTTTACCCATTTAGCCACGCTATTTTCTCGGCAGATGACATTATATTGGAGGCCATTTGACAAGAAATTGAAAATGTGTGTGCTGCAAGCCAACTGGGCATTTTCAGCGACGTTGCCCAAGGAGAAGGTCGCCCTATTAATAAATGTATGGAATCTAAAAGACCCCATTTTGAACATCTTTTTTCAAACTGTAACTTCTATTAATCTCATCTGAGTTTAATACAGATCTGAATAAATTTAATATTACAATATCTATGCAAGTTTTTCCTTTCCTGTAGTGTGCATACATTTTGGGCGAACTCACTCTCTCTCTCTCTCTCTCTCTCTCTCTCTCTCTCTCTATATATATATATATATATATATATATATATATATACTATCTATCTATCTATATATATATATATATATATATATATATATATATATATATATATATATATATACATACATATGGAGGGTATATATATTGGGCGGAGAAAAATATTCAAATACATACAAATTTTTAATTTATTGCATTTTCTGCCAATGAATAAACATACTTTTCATATAAGTAACTGTACACAGATGCATAATAACTAAATAAAAAAGATAAAATTTTATTTAATAGAAATAAATGTCTTGTATCCATTTTAATGAGTAAAAAAGTATTCGTACAATACAAATTTCAGACTTTAAAACTTTAAATAATACTCTAGATTATTCAAGTGGAATATTCTAGAATGTTCCAATAATGTTATCACTAGTTATTTTTAGCCGAAAAAATACAAACAGGATATTCTTTAATTGATATTCGTGCAAGAAGGTTATCATCATGGCAATAGGTAAAGAATTGAGAAATTCGCAAAAAGAACTAATTGCTAGGCACTGGAAAGAAAGTAGAATCTAGAGGAAAATCTGAGACAACCTAAATATTGCACTACCATTTTTTATTTATTGCAAGGTATAAAAATCTCAAAACTGTTGAAAACCACTGAAGAACAAGGTACACGTAATATTTCTTCAAGATCTTCGAGGAAAATAATGCGTCAAATTAAACAAAATTCAATGGTTACTCCTCAAGTGTTGCAGGATGATTTGCTTTCATCAATAATCTGTGTCACTAAATGCACAATAAGCAAGGGAATTCATAGAAACGATCTAAAATCATGTTCCCTTCGGAAAACTTCACTGCTATTGAAAAGACACAAAGATGCCAGGTTGAAATTCGTTTGCGAACATACATATAAGGAAAAAATCGTATTGGGATAGTGTATTATGGAGAGACGAAACCAAAAATGAGTTGTTTGGACGTTATTCTAGAAATCATGTATGGAGGAAAGATGTCGATGCCTTCAAACAAAAGAACACAGTTCCAATCGTGAAATTTGGTGGTGGAATCATCATGATTTGGGGATGTTTTTCTGCAAAAGGTACTGGCAACAAATCAG
>CAHIKZ030000585.1:752500-822500 GCA_903632075.3 Acanthosepion pharaonis
TACACACACACACACACACACACATATATATATATATATATATATATATATATATATATATATATATACATATATATATATATATTTAGGTAGCAATTTTTCATTGATGCATGTTTCATTAAATAATATAGACAAGTTTTGTCTATTTATTTCAAGTAAGTTCCTTTCATATTGTCTGATAAGCTTAATAGTATTATCATTGTAGGACGAAAAGAAATCACCATATTGATACATGTTTAAATCTAATCTAAGCTTTCGGCTTACATAAGCTATTATCAAAGATGACAATTACTTTTCAATATATCAACCAATACACGGAACACTAATGATAGTCTGTTTTTGTTGCATGAAAATATATCAAAGCAACGACTAACTCGTGTATACGAGACGTGGAAGTGAACATTGAAGTCAGCACTCAGAGACGAGAGGCTGTTTCATGCTGGACACAATCGTCGGGCATCTTTTATATTTTTATATTTATATTTACATGCGTTCTATCTCTGATATTGAGCACTTTATCCCATAAATATACCTTAAAACTATATTTCTTCATATATATATATATATATATATATATATATATATATATATATATATATCGTAAAATAATCATTCAAAGAATAAATCAATAAATTAAATGTAATTAATGGCGAATTCACTTCGCTAACAAATTAAGAAGGTATTAAGTTACTGACCATTCGTTGAACGATGCGATCCTTGTTTTTATTAATTTTTTAATGGATTAGATATTCGATCCATATTGTTCGCAAGTACTTTCAGTGAAAACATTCACCATCTTCAGGCATAGATGTTATATATATATATATATATGTGTGTGTGTGTGAGCATTAGTGAATATACATAATATCCACCGTCGGTAGCACGACACGGTGATTCATGTAGTTTAGCAATCTTCAGTTGCTTAGGATATTCTAACGTCATCGTCTGAATTAATTCTACCTCTGTATATTATGCACTACCCATTTAATGGACAGGTTACGTTTTTACGGCAGTTGCATTGACATTTTAACAGGATTATCATTCAATGCTGTGTTTGTGTACATGCTAATACGTTACTGATATGTTGTGATATATAATTATCTATGTTTTTTGTACAACTATAGCTTACTTTAATGTTATTTTTGTTGAAAATCTTTATGGTTGCAGTGTTCTAGCGCTTTTTTTTATATCTGTATTTAATAACATCAAATACTTCTTTGTTACTGGAGTTGATCGATAACCTATATTGTACTGATTTGTTCAAATTGTCAAGTATTCTTTTTATTATGGTTGGATCTTTTCTTGATGTACATGTGGTTGTATAAAGCCTTAGTATATGGTTTATAAAGGCCGTTACTTGGGTCTAATGTAACATCTAGGAAATTGATGACTTTATTTTTGTTATATTTAGGTTATATTCATTAAAGAATTTAGTTCGGTCCTTTCTCATTCAGTCTGCATGTTTTGGTCTCAATTTACATTGAATAATTATTCCGACGTCTCTGTATATACAATTGTTATATATATATATATATATATATATATATATATATATATATATATATATATATATATGATAAGCAAATATAAATGGATATAAATCCGACAGAATGAAAAAAATCTGGAAAAACAAAACAAAAATCCTTAATGGCGATTATGTTTTGTTTTTTAATATGAATGAAATGTCGACGTCTGACGTTGTATTTTAATAACCTTCTTCAGGACAATATTCATTAAAATACAATTAACATAATCAGTATAACATTGATAAAACGATGGATAAAGTTGTTTTATAGGATTTTCGTCGTGTTTTTCCAGATATTTTCTTTATATATATATATATATATATATATATATATATATATATATATATATATATAAGATAAATCTAAGTCTTCATAGTAACAGTATCACAACAAGTGCACATACTTCCGCAGAATCATGTGCTTCCATGGATATGCAAAAGTCTGGGTTATTTTCCTTAGTCCATAAAGTTCCGTCGGTTTCTGTGCTTTTCTTATGATATTTAATTCTTGGTCAGAAATATGGAAGTACTTCTTTGCTAAATTAACAGAGGCCATTAGTAGATCTTTCGTGATGGATTGGTAGAAGTCACGGATATCGAACTGTAAAAATGTTCATTCTTCCTTCTTTTTTATATTACTGAACTATTCAATAGCGTTGGTTGTATTTTGCCACAGGTTGATACCTAAAGCCTTTTTTTGTATATTTACACGCTCTTACCATAATGGTTTTGCTGATAATACCGATGTTATTTTTGGATAGGTTGAGTAGTCGGTATTGGGGATTATTTAGGAAAATCACCTCGTGGTCTTTAATCGTGTCGTATGCCTGTTGTTTGTGTAGTTTTAGGATTCTGTCTTCTACTTTTAGTTCAGTCGCTATACTTTCGCTTTATGGTTAAAATCTTTTTCCCAGTGTGATCCGCTTTTTTATAGAATTTATATACTTTTGTTGTGATTGCTTTCTGGTATAATTCTGCGTCGATGTAATAGTTGTTACCTGTCTTATCCGATTTGATTATTTTCTTATCAGATTACTTCAACTTATCGATGTCTCTTCGCATATTGTGGGTCATTGGTGCGTTTATTAAATTTGATATTATTTATCATTGAGAATAACTCTATTCCAAATTCTGATAGTAGTTTGTCGATTGGGGGAGTTTTTTTTGTGATTTGAAAACATAAGTTTCTTTGTTGTAGTCATGCAATTTTTTATGTATCGGTTAAGAAAAGAATAGCTTACATCGCATCCTTCTTATAAGGTTCTCTATTTTGTTTAACAAAGTCAGTATGTACTGTCTATTGCCGGGGACCAGGACGTTTTTAGTGGAATAGTCCAGTTTAATTATCTCCATGTTCCGGTGACGATTAGGATCAGTGAACACTGTATTTATAACACCCGAGGAAGAAATATATTTATACATATGTGTGCAAGTATATGTGCGTGTATGTATATGTTTTATTATGCCCATACCAACATTTAGCTCCTTTATAGTTCAACACTATTATAAGTGGATATATATATATATATATATATATATATATATATATATATATATATAATTATTTATTTAAAATATGATTCAAAATCGCGACATAAGAAGTCTCATGTTTTCAAAACAAGAGCCGAAAACTTCAATATAATTATTTGAATTAAATTGAGTTAAAAGTAAGCTCTGTTCCATCCTCAAGCTAAATTTTTTTGGAATCATATATATAAATTCTTTTCTTGTTGCAGCGATTTCGGCTGCTGCTGATACTGTATCACCTTTGAGCGCTCCTGCAGTGGAGGATGCTGTTTTTCTTGCTCCTGCTGTTTTGGTGACCTCTTCACCTCCGTCCAGACATTTTGGTTGCCTTTTCAGTTTCAGTTGTTTCGGCTGCTGCTACTGTTGCACCACATGCCCTGCAGAAAGGTCACCGGCCTTTCACCACTACCATCATACTTTTTCCGCGGCACATCAGCACATTGGGGATTAGTCGAAAGCTCTGGTGGGTCAGATGAAGTGCAGAACCATGTCCCGATTGGTGAAGCTGGATTTCCTAATCACCGCACTAACCTTATCCACTTGCCCGTATTTGATAACCCCCCCATCCAGTCTTCACCAATGTTCACGGGCACATCATGCAAGGTGATTCTCGTTTTACTTGTTTTCATATACTCCGTCTGGAGTCTCACAGATTTAGCCATTAAAGTACTCCCTGCCAGCTACTTGGCTTCTTTCTCGCTTACCAGGAGAATGTCCCACATCGCTTTAGAAATTTTGGTGCAATGCTCAAACTCTTAAAAGCCTCTTCAATGGTTTCTCTACTGACACCAATTATTTATTTATTTATTTATTTATTTATTGTGAGGAATTCATTTCCCTTAAACAATTTTGTTTCTAGGTTCGACATTGTAAGTTGTAACTTTCTTCTCCGGCATGTTTTCGGCCCAGGCCATTTTCTTTAGTTCGCCGAGCACCGGCGGTGCTTCTGCAGAATCACTCATTGGCAGTACTAATTTAGTACTGCCAATATAAATTTCTTTTTCCTATTTGTTTTTAATAAAAAACGAAGTCACACGTATAAAACCATTAAAGTGAAACGACGTAAATTTAAAGTCTTGCTTTCAAAAAGAGGAAACTTTACAAACTAAATTTAGGTGAGATTAAAAATAAAGCTTAAAATACGGCTTTGCTTACAAAAAATAAAATACAATTTACGCGCTAAATTGAGTGGAAGTTATAAATTAAGAACAGGACATGGAAATCAAAAAAAATTTAACAGTAAGACTAAATAAAATTTTGCTTACAAAAATACACAAAAAGAGGGAGGTAAATGCTATAGTGGAACACACCTATTTTATAGTTAATACACTCTCCCACCTATAATAAGTAGGAGTAGACGAGGAGTCGCTCAGTGGGTCGGTCTGAGTTCAGTCTGAAGTCGGACGACCGGCTGACCGGTTGAATTCTCTGCCTTCGGGCGGGGAGGAGCCCGAACGAGGCTACGCCGAAGGGCGGAGTCTCTTTCGGGGAGGTAAACCGACCCTGAACCCGTTTATACGGGTTTTAAAAGGGAATATTTTCGGAGATCCCACGTTAAACCGGCCTTGTGCCACATGATGCCCTCGTGGGAGTGGGTGACTGAATATTGCTCAGTGGGTCAGTCAGTCGATGCCGGACGACCGTTAGTCGGATACTAAAGTATCAGCGACCACAACTAGATTACTGCGCCATTACCTATTATATCAAGTTCCTAACGTTTTGTACGTCGAACCTATTTTAAGACCGACTTAGTACAAATACAAGCCTCCACTGTGAAACTACTACATAGCTGTAAAAATGATTTGAAAATTAAATTAAATTAAAATTAAATTAAAAAGACTACTCGTAGAAAATAAAATACAAATTAAACGAGAAAAATAAGACAGGGATTAAATTGAAAAATGAAAGAAAAGCTTCAAAAGTAAAAAGAAAAATTAAATAAATCCATTTAACGTCAATATAAGAGTTCATATGTAAAATCCAAAGAACTAACGCTGAACCCAGAAAAACACATCCAAATGTTTTTGTTTTCATAGTTACATTTTGCGTAAACCTCTTTCTGGCTAACGTTAACTTCCTTTATACTTAGAGTTTTTTTTTTTTTTCCATGTCGACAATATAGTAAAATTTCCAGAACAATTCTGTGGAATGGTTCAAATTGATAGAATAATGACAATAGGAAAAAATCTTCTTTTTTTTTTTTTTTTGTTTTTTCTGACGCGTTTCGTCTTTCGAGGCAAAATTGAAGCGAAATGTCTTTGTTTTCATAGTTACATTAAATCCAAAATTTAAAAAGAGAGAGACACTTTTGCGTACAGTCAGGCCCTACATGGAATCCTTATCCCTGGTAGGGCTCAAGCCAGGGTTTCCGCGGACGCCAATGACGTATCTACTTTCGTGTCGTCCCTAAGCGACATTGAGATGGTATTGAAAGCGCTTGATCGGTACGAAAAGGTCACAGGGCACAACATTAATCACAAAAAGTCTTCTGGATTGCGGTTAGGTGTCTGGAAGGGTGTCTATCTTCCGAGGCTATTTAGTTGGACGGACGGTCCTTTCTGCATTCTCGGAATGTGTTTTAGACCCGACCTCCAGTTGGAAAAAAATTGGTCAGAAGTACTTTGCGCTGAAGAAGCTTGTCCTTGAAGGGCAAGGCTGAGGCGTGTGCCGCTTACATCTTTCCTCTTGACCTTTACCACTTGTCCAGACTTCATCTCTGTCGGGAGCGTAAGAAGGTGATCAAGCGCCTGCTATCTTCCGTCTTGTAGGGAAGACTCAAGCATCACTGAGAGGTCTGTGCCCAACGTCCTTGTCATGGGGGGCACTTGGGGATTATTTTGGCGGGGATTATGGGGGCCGTGTTCCCTTTCTTTACAATCACACGGTCTGAACGCCTTCGTAATTCCCGGGATCAATTGAGTTTCTTTCGAGCGTGTCCATCGACCTTGAGATTCATTTCTCGGTTTAGCGACCTTTTTCGACCAAGGAGAGTCTTTTATCGTGAACTAGTGAAAGGAGTCACGAAGGATCCACTACGTGATCTAACTCGGCTTGCCGGTGGACGAGTTTCGCTCATTTTGATCATTATCTCAGCGACTCTGAGTTTTCGCTTACTTGGCTACTGGTTCGAGATAGTCTATCTCTCTTCATATGGTGCTTGGCGGTTTTGCCCGATTGTGAACGATGTGACTTTGGCTTACAGGAAACGGCTTTGCACGCCTTCTTCCTCTGTCCTCGGGTCCGCCTCCATATTGGACCACGTCGGCGTGTTGACAGTTCGTATCGCGCCTGAAAAGCTCGTGCTCAGTGATCACGCTTACGTATGGGACAATATATTGCCCCGTATTCTGGGGTGAAACAGAAGGTGTTTCTGTCGCTGATGGCTACAGCCCGAATGGTGATTTGAACGACGCGAGGTGACCATCTTTCTCAGAATCTTATATAAGTATATATAAGTATCGTTCCCGGCCTGTTCCCGGCTCCTTTGATTATGATTCAAGTTGAAATCCCTAACCTCCACAGTTTGTTTTTTGGTTCTTTTTTTTCATATCGACTGGGGCAGCTTTTTTCCGTCCCCATGGCCGTGTTTATTTTACCCTTTCCCTCTCCCTTAGCGAGCGAGCCACCTGATTTTGTCTAAAGACAGAATACAGCGGCCTCTCTTAAAACTTTGTTGGCGGTTTGGCGGGTCCAACTAACATCAGTTATCTTCATTTTGTACATTTCTTTTAATATTTTTCTTTTTTTGTGTCCATACCCTTTGCTCCCTCATTGCGTATCATGTACAGATTTTATATGCAAATTAAACTTTTATACCATGGAGTTTTTGTAGGTTCCTTGAGTGTATGCGGTATTATGGTATATAGAGGATTGAATGATGATGGCTGAGTTCTTGTGGTGGATGTGTAACGAGTGGATGGGTTTTGAAACTGATTAGCTAGGTATAAGATAGTAAGTGACGACCAGCCTCAACCCATTCCCCACTTTTAGGCCTTGGGCCTCAGTGGTATTTTATACGCAATAAATCTTGAAAACAAAAACATTTCGCTTCAGTTCTGCTTTGATAAAGTCGGAAGACGAAATGCGTTGGCAAAAACTAACATTTATTTTTTCTATTGCCATTCTCATACCAATTTGTCTTATTCATAGAATTGTTCTGGGAATTTTACTATCTCTCTCTCTCTCTCTCTCTCTCTCTCTCTCTATATCTATATATATCTATATATATATATATATATATATATATATATATATATATATATATATATATATATATATATATATAGGAGAAGGCAAGGTGGAGTAATGAATAGCAGAATGAGAGCCGAGTTCGAATTCCAGTCGAATCCATTACATTCACGTGCTAATACCCTTGGGAAAGGTGTGAATCCTCTTCTTCTCCCTCCAGCTATGGGTAAATAGCAGGACAGACTGTGTTCTATAGCCTTGGATGACAATTGGTCTAGGAGAAGGACCAGTCTGAAGTCAAACCCGGAATAGACACCTCTAAGGCGGATGGACGGCACTTTGTGCTACCTTTCGGCAACTCCTGCAGCCGCGCTAGTACCAAACTGTATTGGTTTATCCTCTCCTTTGGACTCTGGGGAGGGGGAACTAGACGTCTGGGCAACCCTAGTTCTCCATATATCCCGCCCGGGATCGTATCTATATACACTCAATGCAATGGGTAAATTGTCGCTATTTCATTGTTCTAATTTGTCTTATCCACACAATTCTGGGAATTTTACAATATTGACCACATGGAAAAGAAAAAAAAAAGTTAACTTTAGCCAGAAAGTTAACGTTAGCCAGAAAGAGGCTTACGCAAAAGCGTCTCTCTCTCTCTCTCTCTCTCTCTCTCTCTCTCTCTCTCTCTTTAATTTTTTGAATGATGTCCTTGAACATCACGAAGAACTCTAGGAAAGGGATTCTTGTCGTAATCCAGAAACCCGGAAACTGTAAAAGGTCCAATCAAAAAACCTCCGACCTGTAATTTTATTACTTATCATCAGAAAGATCCTTTCAAATATAACATCGAAAAGAATAAAACCTGCATATAATCGAGACTTGTACCATTCCCAAAGTGCCTACCGAGAACACAGGAGCTCTGGGGATGTAGTCTGAATGCACAGACGGTTTGAAGTTAAGGCAAAGAAAGAACAGTTGAGAATATATATCATCGGCATTTGATACCAAAATTCGTGAGGAACTTGGAAAAATCATTGGAATGATTGTTGGTGATGATAAAGTAAGGATATGCAGACTTCTTCTTTTTAACACAATACTAGATGTAAAGATGCAGGAAGTGCAAACAGAGAAGTTTGAAAGCTGTATTGGATCATCTCAAGGTGACGGAATAAGTGGCATGTTATGCAACATATACCTTGAAGACTGTCTGAGAAGAGCATTCGTATTCTGTCAAAAGGAATGGCGAAAACATTCCAGATGAAGAAATATATGCAGACTTCATATCGTTATGCGAGGATGAAAACCAGAAAATGCTTACAGCTTCTGAAAGGATCTTTCCAACACGGAATTCGATGATAAATAAAAATAAACAGAACACACCATTATTGAAAGAGAAGACAGAAATACAGAACAATGGAGACAAGTAAAGAAAGTTGGTTCACTGATTAGAGATTTTGAAGACATCATGGGAAGGAAAAAGCAATTGTTACTATGGATAAGCGGAGACAGAATATTTGAGAAGAGAAGATTATAACTTGTATAACACCTTAATGAAACCAGTTTTAACCTACAACAGTGGAATATGTGGCCTTACAAAGAAAGAAGAGCAGGAACTATACAGTTTCCAAAGACGACAACTACGAATTCTGATAGGGAAAAATACCCTAATAATATCTCCAACAAGAACTTGTACGGCATATGTCAAGAATCTCATTTGCTTTTGTTTATTTTGAAAGCAAGATGGAAACTTCTTAGACATATTTTGCGAATGATCCAGAATGCCCAGCTAACAAAGCCATGGACTTTGAAAAGACTGACTTCAAAAAGTTCAGATGTCATCCAAGAAGCACCACAGTCACAACGCTGAACCGAGACATTCAAAGAAAAAAGCAAAGAACAAAGACCCCATTTTTCCTTTGGAGAATTTTACAATCAAGGAAGACCTGCAAAAAATCCGCTAACTCGCAGAGGACAGAGAAGGATGGTCAAATATTATTGAATGATTATACAAAGAAGATGACAGAACATATTAATTCATGACCAAATCGAAATAGTTTTATGATGATGATTTAATGTAACTATAAAAAATTTCAATTAAAAGGTGCAATTATAATTTATAAATTCATGAATCATTCATACAAAAAACAAATATAGAGGTTAATGATTTAAATGGCGAGAATAAATCATCGCAAACAATGTAAATAAGATACATCAACCCCGAACCTGTATATGAATGATATGATTCCTGTTTATAAATTCCAGTTGCATAAGGTCTTTTTAATTTTTTACAAGTTTTCGTCTGTTCCTACAGACATCCTCAGGTATGGAAATAGATTTTCTTCTTGTTTTTACTTCTCAGTAATAAGAGGACAAGATTTCTCTTATGAATATGAATTCTCTTTACACATATCGTCAGTATATCTTTTAGTAAAAACATTTTGTATTTCGCTCTCATTCTTTCTCTATCTGTTTCTCTACCTGCTTCTCTCTCTCTCTCTCTCTCTCTCTCTCTCTCTATCTATCTATCTATCTATCTGTCGGTCTGTCTGTCTGTCTATCTGTCAAATTGTACTTCTGCAGTTTCTTGCTTAATCTAGAATATGAAAATCCATTTATTCGTTAGTTAGTATTTAAAAATGTCTGAATATTTTATGTGACACCTTTTTCCACGAGTGCAACCGGTAACACCTTTAAACCGCGTCTGCGCATGCGTTAATCGTACATGTATTTAAATGGCGTTTTCTTTTTGGTATTATTCTCTTCTTTTTCTACAACTTCCCCATTTTTGTTTATTTATATTTTCTTCTTTTTCTTCTGTTGTCACAAATTTATCCAGTTTACCTGTCTCTCCGTCTTCCTTTTCTTCTGTTTCTTCTTCTGCCGTTACTATCATAATGTTTTCATTTTTACCTCTTCTGACACTAAAACTACAAATTTATAATTTTACTTGTTCTTCATCTGCCATACTTTTCTTTATCTGCCGTCAATACAAAAATGTCTTCGTTTTCTCTCTTCTTCTTTCCCTGACTGTAAAAATTTACCCATTTTGTGTATTTCTTCTTCTTCTTCTTCTTCTTCTTCTTCTTCTTCTTCTTCTTCTTCTGTTGCTGCTGCTGCTGCGGCTGCTGCTTCTTTCTTTGTTCTTTTAAGCAACTCTTTTTAACTATATTTTCTCTTCTTCTTCTTCTTCTTCTTCTTATCATCTTCTTCTTTTTCCTCTTCTCTTTTTTATTACTGTTTTTTCGTCAATATTATTTTTCTTCTATTCTAATTCTTTCTTCAACTCCTTTATCACCATAATCATCATCACCATAATCATCACCACCATTATCATTATCTATGACTATCGCCACGAAGATATCACTTTCCGTTTCTTCTTCTTCTTCTTCATCATCATCTTCATCATCTTTTTTTTCTTTTTCTTTTTCTTCTTCTTCTTCTTCTTCTTCTCTTCTTCTTTCTTTTTCTTCTTCTTCTTTCAATCTCGTTTATATTTTCTCCAACTACTTCCTATTATTTTCTACTATTTTTCTTTCACCTTTTCTTTTTATTTATATTTCATTCGTCTTCTTGCATCTACAAATTAATTATTCTTACATCTTGTGCTCTTCTTTTTGTCATCATTTCTTCTTCTTCTTCTTCTTCTTCTTCTTCTTCTTCTTCTTCGTCGTCGTCGTCGTCGTCGTCGTCGTCATCGTCGTCGTCGTTGTTGTTGTTGTTGTTGTCGGGAGCAACCGGGAGTCAAAACCAATTTATTTTTTCGAGTTCGTGCCAGAAACACGTGAATCTTCAGGCAAAGAAAATCCAATCTTTCTTTCACCATCTGCGAAAGATTTGTAGAACGATAATTAAAAAGAAAAAAAACATTAAAAAAATCTTCCAATCAAATTTTTCATTTCATTATTTCAATCTTTTGCCCTTTAATCTTTTTGTTTGCATGTGTTTATTTTTCAACCATTTTATTTAAATCTAATTTTTATTTTCATTTCCATGACCCGTGTTTCTTCATTATCTTTCGTTTCTTCTTTCTGATCTCCATTCACGCCATTTTTTTTCACCTTCCTTGATACCCCATACTTTAACATGTTTGATAATAATTTTTACTTTGTTTTCATTTTGTTACCAACATTCAATCTTTATAGGCAGTTTGCTTCAGTTTCCCTTTTGCTTCAGTTTCGCTTCGTTGTTTTTCGTCGTTTACTTATTTTTGTATTTCTATCAGTATTGTTTGATTTTATCAATAATTTATTTCTAACTATCAGACATCTTCTTTGAAATACTTCTTTACTCTTAATCCCCCCCTTTTCATGCGTCCCAAAAGTCGCAACTTCGCAAGCCTATCGCTACTCTGTCGATATTACCATGACAAATATAAATATGACTTTCATTCCTTAGTTCCAACAGTTCAGAACTTTACAGCGCAGACACAATATACCATTGCCACGTAACCAAAACATCATCATTTCTCCCGTGTTCCAAGCGTAATACATTTTTCTTTTTTTTTTTTTTTGTTATTGTTTTTCTTCCAGGAACTGCTTCGTCCTGGGTAAGACAATAAACTATATCCGGCAGCAAGATCATGAGGTTTTGAGGAGTGTGGAACCAGTTCTTAATCGCTGTTGTTGCCAGGTCCACCCTCATCCGGGGTGGTAGCACCTGTTAGGGTCCCAACACTGTGAAAATATAAAAATAGTTTTTTTTTATAGTAAAAAATCAGCAATACATTTTCGAAAAAATATTACTAGCAATACATTTTTGGAAAAAAATATATAGCCAGTAATAGATTTGACTCTCGACATAAACCCTCTTTACAAAAATAAGTCAGTGAAATCTGATCTACAACTTCATACGAACGACTCCTAAAAATATTATCGGAATTAAAAAAAAAAACAATTGAAGTGCTGATGTTCCGTAAAACAAAATAAACTAAACCAATCTATTTTGAAATTCCGGTCGGTATTAAATAACCCATTGGAGTGTTGATATGCCGTAAAACAAAATAAACTAAACCAATCTATTTTGAAATTCCTGTCGGCATTAAATAACCCATTGAAGTGTTGATATGCCGTAAAACAAAATAAACTAAACCAATCTATTTTGAAATTCCTGTCGGCATTAAATAACCGATTGGAGTGTTGATATGCCGTAAAACAAAATAAACTAAACCAATCTATTTTGAAATTCCTGTCGGCATTAAATAACCCATTGAAGTGTTGATATGCCGTAAAACAAAAGAAACCAAACCAAACTAAGAACTGATACTGTGTGGAAGAGATTCAGACCTGGATACTTCCCTGAACCCTGTAATCTTAATCTTAATCTCTTTGTATCAAAGATTATCTCTCCACTCTCTTCCTAATCACTTCTTTATCACTTAACCCTTTCGTTCATATCTCACAACCTCTTCATTATTAATTTTAACTGTAACGAGTAGACATCGAGCTTTGTGCCGAGACATTTATGAATTCAAAAGATTATTTTTCCATTCCGTTCCCTTATGTATGTTTTTTTATAAATACAACATAGTCAAGTATCAAGCCAAATCCGTTCATTGAATAGCTCCATTAATTTAAATTAATTACAGACGGACTCATCTCAGTTGTCAATATCACAACGTTTCGGCTGTTTTCTCTGATGAGAAAATTTAATCTGTCTATATTTCTGAGATGAGGTATTATGTACACTATTTTATATTATTCGGACTATTGTCCTCATCTCTGTCGCCATATTTATTACATCGTTTCAGCTGTTGTACGCTCCGGCCTTCCTCAAGGACACATGGCACAATGGATAAAGGCGTTGGTTAGATCCAGTTACAGGACCCAACGAGTGTGAGTTCAATACTCGGTTAAGTCAGTGGAGAACTTGGAGAGGGGAATTAACAGGAGATAACTGATAACTGACATCCATTAAACATCGCACGTGAAACTAGAACAGTCTACCCCAGTGAGCGAAATAAAGGGTTCAGTTCGACGTTCCAACCACCTGAAGAAGGCCAGAGCGTACAACGTCCGAAACGTTGTAATAAATATGGCGACAAAGATGAGGACATTAGTCCGAATAATGTAAATAGTGAAAAAATTTAAGCATTCCAAGCTCTTATGTTTCAACTTGCACAACAAGTGCTTTACGTGGATCAGATGGTTATCCTTTGTTTTTGCCCTCTCTGCATCACATCTGACTTACATCGAAGGCCATCCTACAAAAGTAAGATTCACCCTGTAAAAGCCCGTGGGCAACTCAAGGTAGAGGGCAACGTTAAGCGGTAGTTCATATGGATTGCGGGGAAGATAACGTTTAACTTTAAACTTCAACAGGTTAAGATTGTAGTGATCGGAGAAACATCCTCTTGGAAGTCTGTTCCACAGGCCAGTCATTCGTGGGAAGAAGCTGTTTCAGTGAATGGGATACGGAGGGAATATGGGTAGTTTGGCAAGGTGGGTCCTGGGCGTGGTGGTTAGACCTGGCGGAACCAAGGAATGTAGTTCGTCCGAGCACTTTCAATGGAAGTAGCGATAAAGCAGTAAGAGGATCGTTACATCCCGCCTGTGAGAGAGAGAGGTTGGACGGTGGAAAATAATTCTCCAACTAGGACTCAAAGACGCTTTTGAAATCTGTCAAGTTCAAAAGCGTCTCTGAGTCCTTGGAAAGTGAGAAACGGGTAGCTCCTGCCCAAATATGGTAACAGTACTCCATTTTCGGCCTGATCTGGCTCTTAGAAAGGTACAGGGTAGCATGAAGAGTCATGTACTTACTGGAGAAGTACAGGAAGCCTATCATTTTACCTGCATCTTTAGCGATGGATCGTATATAAGAGTTTCACTTGAGGTCGGGTGTGAGTTTGAGGCCCAATATTCTCTCAAGACAAGCTGTCTCTTCGAGCTGACATCCTTTCATCGTGACCAGCTCTAGTTCGAGGTCTGATCAGCGGTAGTGGAATGTAACTAGCGGGCTCTTATTAATAGTATTAATTGACTTTCTGGGGTTGTTATCGTTTTATTTTTCAGTTCTTCCGTACAAATTCGGGTGTTCTGATGTTATTAGGACCCTTAGCGAGCGTTTCCTTTTTAGAATACGTTCAGCTCTTTATGAATTTTGATAACAGACGAGGGTGCAACTTTCAGGAAGCGCGCACTCACTATGCACTGCTTTTGAGGCAACGATTACCGCGTGCATTTTCATAGCTTGATGTTTTTAATCCTTTATCTGAAAAAAGGAATGATTATCAAAACAAGTTATAATAAAAGTTAAAGCTTTTAAATGACGTGTCCACAAAGAACTGGGCAACCCGTCATATCCCCGCGATAATAGAAACATCGCAATCTTTATGCTCCAATCATCACACAAGGTTTAACATATTCTGTTGCAAAAGTGAGACATCAAATGTGGTTCTAAATCAACAGCAGTTGTTTGCGATAGCTGCCTTCGCTAGATGCCACTGGTTTTGTTTTTTAACGCCATTTTGTTAGAGATTTAAAAGAGCTTATTTCAACCAATATAGCGCTTTTAAAGAATCCAATTTACGCTTTCTCCGACAAGATGAATATTACATTGAAGTGCAACACTGAAAATCATGCATTGATTTTTATTAAGTATCCCACCTTTTACAAATAAATGCGTCCATATTATTTCTTGTGTCACCATTAATCCTACACTGAGGCGGACACAATGGCAAGAGGACTCGCAATAACAAGGGCCATAACTCACGGAATCATAATTATGTTAGGCGATATTTATATCTGAATCGTACAAGAAAGACTGTCACGATTGAGCCATAAAGTTTCAATGGCTGACAAGTCCGGTGATTGCAAAGGCTTGTAACTTCAGAATGCCCGCAAAGAGTAAAGAAAGAATATTAAAACCTTGCGTTACTAATAATGTTTGTCTATGTCAGTTATTTATTTTTTGAAAGTGAGGCTTACAAATTGGGGATAAGTTTTTTTACGATGCATGAAAATAAACACTAAATCTTTTTTCCTAAACCGATTTTCATCTTGCTTTCAATAATTTATTATTTTTAAAGATTTTTCTCTTCGTCTCTATTTTCTTTTTTTTTTTATTAATATGCTCTCTTTTTTGTGTTCTTTTATTCTTTCTTATTTTCTTTCTTTCTTTTTTCTTCTTTACTTTCTTTCTGGTTTCTGTTTTCTTCTTTCTTTTCCTACTTTCTTTCTCTTTTTTTCTTTTTTTTCTTTCTCTTTTTTGCTATCTCCTCTTTTCATTTTTCTGCTTACGTTTCCATCTTTCGCTTTTCTGTTTTTCTTTCCGTTTAATTCCTTTATCTTCCCCTTTTCTGTTTTCCTCTTTTTTCTTCGCCTTTTCTGTTTTCCTCTTTTTTTTTCTTTCCCTTTTTTTTTCTATTTTCTTATTTCTCTTCGCTTGTATCTTTTCTTTTTCTTTCTTTTTTCTTCTTTCAGTATCCTTTCTGCTTCTCTTCTTTCTTTCTTTCTTTCTTTCTTCCTTTCTTTCTTTCTTTCTTTCTTGTCTCTTGCTCTCCGTCTTTCCTTCTCTTCTTTATCCCTTGCTTGTTCCTTTCTTTGTTTCACTTTGTCTCCCTTTTTACACTCTCTCTTTTACCAAATCTCACTTCTATTCTCCTTCTCCCTTTTCTTGATCGTCTATCTTTCTTTTTGTCTAATGCATTTTCAAATCTTAATATTTTTCTCCTTCTCACTCTCATTTCCCTCTTCCTTTCTTTCACATTTCACTCTTATTTTTAGTCTCGCTTTTAATGTTTTTTTTTTTCCTTACTGTTTATGTTTTTCTCTTTCATTCTCAGTCTCTTCTTTCTTTTCATTCTCTCTCTTTTTCATTATACAGGGTGACCCAAAAAACGGGAATTTTTGAAGTGCGTATTGCCAGACATGAGCAAGTGGCAACACTGCGAGACAGTGACCTTGAGCAAGTAAACATTTCGCCATTTAGAATTCAAGATGAAATTCACAGTATCTCAGCTGAGATGTTGCAGCAGTCAATGAGGAATCTCAACAGCAGATTTCAAGAATGCATTCGTACAGGAGGACATCATCTACAGGACGTAATTTTTAAAAAATGAAAATTCCATCATTGTTTCTTAAATGGCATGTTTTAAGGTTTCAATTGCTATGAATAAAATATTTTTCTTCCATCACACTTGGTTTTATTGGATTGTTAAATAGTTCCCGTTTTTTGGGGTCACCCTATATTTCTCTGTTTTATGATCATTTTCCTTTTTTTTGCTCTCCTCCTCTTTCTCCTTTTCTTTCTGTCTTATTCTTTTACCTCTTTCTTTCCTTTCTTTCTTCATTTTCTCTCAATCTAGTTTAATTCCCTTTTTATCTAATAATATACAGTCTCTACAAAGTCATTATTTGAAATAACAGTTTAGCAGACTATTATTTTTAGGAAGGGTGTATCGCTACTCTGATTTCCTCAGGTTGACCTTAGGAATCAGATACAAGACAAAATAAGGAAGTCGATTTTGATTGGCTGAACGAGTGTGGGAAAGATATAGATATAGAAAGGTCTTTTCGCGTCTGGAAACTGTTCCCCTGTGGAGGGAGAGAGCGACCTCACTGGCTAGTTAGAAGTTGTATACGTCGACGTTAATAAACTAGTATTGCTGCGCTGAGTGCTTGGGTTTGACCTTTGAGGTCAAATGGAGGATAAAACAAGGAAGTCGATTTTGATTGGCTGAGCCAGCCCGAGAACGATAGATATAGAAAGGGATTTCAGGGAGTCGTGTCTTAACCGTTGAGCAATGTAGAGGTGTTTTATTTCGTGTCTGAAACGGGGAGAAGGCCTGACTGGATATTTTGAAGATGTATACTTCGACGTTATTAAACTCGCTAAGTTAAAATCCCCTGTGTTGAAGTTCTTTCATCTCTGAACCCAAACCGACTAACGATCACCGGCCAGGGGAAGATGCGAGAGAGAGAGAGAGAGAGAGAGAGAGAGAGAAGATACAGAATATGTGTAGATCGACGCCATCGCCCAAGAACACGAGGGGGGCTATAGTACATTGTATTAATTTGGCGCAGCGACTAAGCCTTCCCAGAATGAGGGGGCTATGCAACAATTAGACAAATAGAAAAATATTGAAATTACAAAAAAAAAAACAAAAAACGGATAATGTTTAAATTTCTGCATAATGTGAACCAAATAATGAAGTCTATATACAAACAGTAAATAAAGTTCTACATGGGTTACAATCGTTGTATGAAAGACATCTTAGCGATATTCAATTTCTGTTCACGTCTGAGACATAGAAACGACATTAATTACGGTGTGTAATAATAAAACATATCCTTAATAAAACTATTAATATCATTAAAATAACTTTTTAAGTTTTAGTTGCTACCTCTTCTGAATTTTTCGTAATAACTTTCGAAATTCTCTACAGACTTTCTAGACACCCTGTACTTACTGCACTTCTTATTCTTTCATTATTTACATTATTTATATTTGTATTTTTTGTTATCATTTTTGTTGTTATTATCACAACGTTTCGGTCATTATACCCTCCAGCCTTCCTCAGATGCATACTAATCTGGGTAACCTACAGGGGAATTCTGAAATGAATATTTTATTTAATCTAACGTGGATAGATTGTTCTCCTTCCACTGCCCATAACTAGGGATGTCGTCTAGAACTAGACTTATATATATATATATATATATATATATATATATATATAGAGAGAGAGAGAGAGAGGGGGATGGAGAGAGAGAGTTAGTTGATGGAAAACTAGGTAATCCGTATGGGTAGACTCAAGGAGGATAAAATCCAGAGAGCTCAATGTATAGATAGATAGATAGATAGATAGATAGATAGATAGATAGATAGATAGATAGATAGATAGATAGATAGATTATGGAAAACTAGGTAATCCGTATGGGTATACCCAAGGAGGATAAAATCCAGAGAGAGCAATATATATATATATATATATATATATATATATATATATATATATATATATAGATAACTAGACTCGTTTCGAAAAACCCTCGAATTTTTGATTTGCTAATCAAATAAATCTCGAGGGAAAAAAAAGGTTTTAAAAAAGTAAGAGCTACAAACATGATCTTCTGCCGAAAAAAAAAAATCGCACAGATGCAGGTCTGAAGCCCAAGAAAAAAAACCGATACGAGTAACAACTAACTAACAAAAGAGCTCAATACAACCGTAGAGCAGACCTAGATACACCTAGTGAGCCAGACAAACCTACCTAGGTTTCACCTAAACGGATTGTCAGGAAAGTTTCCCTGACGATCCGTTTAGGTGAAACGAAAGGTAGGTTTGTCTGGCTCACTAGGTGTATATATATATATATATATATATATATATATATATATATATATATAACCCTGTAAATGGGCAGTGGAAAGAGAACTGTGAACTCCTGACCCAGAACAATATACACCTCAGGAAATCCGAAAGGCACAACGGCTGAAATGTTGTGATAAAAAAAAACAATGATGAGGATAATAGTCCCAAATATAAATAGGATAAAATACTAATAACTTTTTTCGCTCTGTTTACTCACTGTCATTTTTCTTTTCTTTCCTTTCTATTTCTTCTTCTCTCCATTCTCGCAGTTCTCTTTCGTTCTACACCCTTCTTTTTATTCACACGTTTGCTAGTCTTTCTGAACGGATTTTGATTTCTTTCCAATTATCGGTGTTTCAAGAGAGAAAATCTAATTAACTCAAATATATATTTTCTTTAAAAGAACAATTATTTACAGTACGTATCTTTCAAACATAGTCTCGCCTCCTGACCTTAATAAACAGATGAAACTTTCACTGCCTGCCATGAGGATAAAGTCTGGCAAAAGGCGAAATTAATGTGGGAAAGGATACATAATTGTGGATGTGTTTATACATAAATTGCCTAGATTTTGTTTACTTTTGCTTACCCAGTACGAGGTAAAAAAAAAAAGAAAGAGAATGTAGAGGATTGTTTTTTTATCATTTCACCTCAAGCAAGGCAATAAAGCGACTAAGGTGCAGGGGTTATTGAGCGTTAGAGAATATGAGGAAAAATGCCATTAAAGAGGGAGATGAATAAAAGAACAATGTTTAAGAAGACAGTATATACTGACATTGAATTTAAATATTTGAAGATTAATGATGGCTGGGAAATAGGAAGCCGAAAGTGAGTTCCACAAGAGAGGAGTGCGACAGAAAAAAAAACTCTTAGCATAAAAGTTGCGTTTTCATCTAGCCATTTCAATTGTAAAATGATGAGACCTAGCCGCTAATCTACAACGGTGCTTAGATTCTTAAAGTCTAAGTACCATAGAGAAAACGCCATCAGAAAAATTACCATGAAAATCTTTATAGAAAAGGCACAGGGAATCTACATTACGGCGGGAAAGTGAATGCAGTTGTAGTAAGGGTGTAATGGTAATATTAGCCGTTTTCTTATGAAGAAACATTCGGCATTCATTGAGTGTGCAGCCGGTACTCTTGTCGGTTGAAAGTTATAATATACATCTGTTGAAATATTTTTCAGGAAAATAGGTTTCTCAAGTCAAGTAGCTGTTATTGCCCTTTTCATTATTGATATGGACTTCCTTCCTACCTCTTTATTTGATGTAATGCGGAATGTCAATATGATTATGTCATTGTTTTCTTTTCAAGTTACTCGTAATGTCCAATTTAGCTGTTACTGCTGTTGAAAATACTCAAGTGCCGTAGTTTCTGTTTTTTCGAACAGTTCTTTGTTTGTGATTCTGTAGCGTCAGTCTAAAAGGTTCGAAAAAAGTATGTTCTTCGCTCAGGCTTCATTTGCTCAAAGCCATTTTTAACTATTGATCTTATAAAGCGGTTATAAAGGGTATAACATCAAAATTGTCCAAATTGTATAACAGAATCACTGTCAAATTGTTAGATTAATGTTTCAACTATTGTATCTTAGAAATGATTAAAGATATCTTCATGGAATTTCCCGGGTTTTTAACACTATTGCGCTTTATTTTGAGCAATAAGAATGTATAATTACTCCCCAAGCTTAACGGAAGAATTATGAATCGATCATAAACGAAAATGACGTGTTCATCATTAATTAATCATGATTAGATAATCATAATGGATTGAAATGAAGTTCAAATATATATGTATATCATTCCAGGATCATTTTCCAACTTATTAAGGAGATGATCTTTGGCCACTATAAGCTTCTAACTCTCTGTTCTGGAGTAACAAGATGACTCAAAGGTTTCACGATGATATAATTTTCAAGTCTTTTTTTTTCTTTCATAGCTCTTTGGACTGTCATAGATGAAACTCTTTTCTCACGTGCCAAACGTCTTATGGATTGAGTTGGATCTTTTCTAATTAATCTCTTTATCTCTAAGTTGAAATTATAATCCTTCTTCCTTTTGTGACATCCTGATTCAGTTTTCCTCTCTGCTGTTCCCTCTTTTTTAAACTTATTCACCGTTCTCTTGATGGTTCTTGAATGGACTTTAAAGATGGAGGCCAGAGTATGAATGTTGATACCATTGCTGAAAGCCTGAAGGATTTTCCTCTCACCATTGCTCACTTGGGAAGACAATGGGGGCTGAAACAAAACGATTTTAACCTGTTCTCTTTTTAGCTGAATAATTCAAAAGATTCTTCAGTGACTCTTACGACAAATAGTATCAAGATGGTTAAACATTTTATCTGAAAACCTGGAAAAAAGAAAAAAAATTAGTTCAGTGTTTTTTATATATATATATATATATTAAACATTTTGTGGGGATGGAAAATTATGCTGTAACACGATTTGGACAATTTTGCTGTTACACCTGTATATAGCTGACAGTTTAGATATTTCTGAACGGGTTTGGTGCCATGTATGACATCCATATCTAACTTTTGATCTGACGAGGCTATTTACGAACATGACTCGAATTTTAAAGTTGTTGTTTTATTTTTGTAGCAATTATTGGTGGTGGTCGAAGCTACATTTAGCGCAGCTTATCCTATATTCATTTTCCTTGTCTCGTATAATAATTCTTTTGTAACTGATCTATACATCGTGTTTTAAATGATTTAGTTTTTATTAACAGATCGCGACAGGGAGATGTGATTAAATATACCTAAATATTTAAGAAACATTTCTTCAGTATTATTATTGGTTAGGTAATAAGCATTAAAGCATAGCACAAATAGATATTTTGTGAAAAAAAGTAATTTTCGACAATATACGCATTTTTTGCATATTTATGAATAACTTTTAACTTTTATCAAAAACGACACTCTTGCACATGTAATTATGGATAAGATTATACATTAATTACGATTTTTTTTTAATTAACAACTATTTATGCTCAGTTGTTGACATTAATAGAGATATGCTGATGTGTTAAAATTTTGGAATAATGCAATAATAAAAATTTATATTTCATCTCTCTGGTAGATATCGCGATCTGTAGATTCATATTCTAATGTTTTATGACAGAGGTACCTATTATGAGGATGGGGAAGAAAATCTCTCTTCCTCCCCACTAATGGAATATTAACGGCATGAAAATGAGTCGACCCTGCGTATGCGGCATGGTGGGTTCGAGCTATGAAAGTCTATTGGAAATTCTGATTTTTTTATATTTCATTTTACTGGAATGAGAAGGTGCCGTCGTGCAGATGAATACCCAGGAACTAGGTGTTACTGAAATATGCTTGTCATGACCATGTACGAAAAAAGGCCGTTGTCGATACCTCATAACTGCTAACCAACAAGAAACTGTGCCTTATTTAGGGAAACTAAAGAAATTATGAGGCTAAATGTTGTACCCATCATATACGGAGTTATATGAATCGACAGAAAATGTTGAAAATACTGTATATTTAGTCGCTTTAGAAGATATTTTAGAATAAAGTCAGTCCGCGACAGGCAATAAACACAAAGAACGATCACAAATGTGCCTGGAAAAGATGGCGGAATTGGAATCGTGCCTAAAACGCAATAATAAAGTCTGGAGGCAAAGCAAGTTTGAAGAAATGAAACTGATCAGAACACAATGTTGCGGATACGGAGAAAGATGCTGAAGATTTGAATACAAACCCGAAGACAATTAGTGGAAATATGCATTTTAATAATAATAATAATAATAATAATAATAATAATAAACGAGACCAGAAAACATGCTTACCCAAATAAGGATGCACCACCCGAAATCAGATGTTTTACGTGCCAAGAGCTTTAGGAGGCCGAAGTCTAATCGAATTTGAACTAACTTTAAAGACTGCAACAATCGGATTGGAAGCATATCTCACAAAAACCAATGACCGCCTCCTACAAATAGTAAAACGCCAAATCTACTGCGTTAAAAAGAAACTGCACTCTTCAAGAAATAGCTTAATGTACCTGAAATCTTACCAACAAAAATGAAGCGAATACCATTGACACCAAACGAGTAAAACAGAAATCAAACCAACTTGAGAAAATGAAATTACAAAAAAAAAAACATACAAAAAAAAACTACTAGGACAAAGCGTTGCATGGCAAATACGTAAAAAGAACGAAAGAAACAGATGTGGACGACCAGAAAACACATCAGTGACTGAGGAGTACCGGGTTGAAAGCTGAGACAGAAGGCTTAATTATTACGGCTCTGGACTAAACCCTCGCAAACAGATTCTATCACTGTCACGTAATCAAGGATGGAACTAACCCGAAATACAGGATCTGCGGAAAATATGATTAAACTGTCGACCATATCATCTCAGGATATGCAAGAAGCACAAAAATCGAAACCACTGATAGATGGTATAAGCACCAACCAGACACAGTTACCCCAAATAGCGAGGTAACCATCCTCTTGGACATGCCAATTCAAAATAACAGGGAAATAAAAGCCAACAGACCTGATATTATTATAAAAGACAATTCAGGAAGTATATGCTTATTTACATGGCAGTACCATCTGAGAGAAACATCTCCATGAAAATTATCGTGAAATTGTTCAAATACAAGGACCTGGAGATCGACATTAACAGGATGTGGAGAATGAAGACGGAGTCTGTACCAATATTAATCGGAGCACTGGGCCTCGTGAGAAAAGGAATGGACAATTTTACTAACAGTGACCCTGGTAACATCAACATACAATTTGCCGAGATCACCCTACTAGGAACATCCCGTATTCTAAAAAAAGTACTATCAATTAAATGACAATTCTCCTATCGGGCCTAAGGACCATAGTTTGGACCCGGCTCTACAGGAAACATAACATACAGAAAACATAACATACAGAAATAATAATAATATTAATAATAATAATAATAATAATAATAATAATGTTGTAACCTAGGAAAGGTTACCAAATAGAATAATCACACGAAGGTTGCTAATGAATGATTATACTTAGAACACGAACAACACATATAAGATTCGCCAGCGGCGCGTAGAAGTAGTAGTCAACAGCTAAAAGTGAGTAAAGTGAATTCCTCAACGAATCTTCAACTGCAGGATATCTACCAACCGCCCCACGCGGTCAGATGTGGCACAAGGCCGAATTTAATGTGCGGTGTCCTAGCCTGTAGGCTCGGTTAAAAATTCCCCGTAGACCCCGTATAAAACAGGGTCGGGTAGCTGTTTCCCGAGACGAAACTCTACCCTGCGACATAGCCTCGTCTGGGGATTCTCTCTGCCTGGAGGTAGAGAGTTTGACCGACACAGCTGGGGACGAACCACCAACTGCAGGCCAACATACAGTATTTACTACTCCATTTATGTGAATGGGGACATACCTAATATTATCCGTAGATATGCTACAACAAATAATAATTATAATGACTGAGAAGCCCTTGCAGAGAAATATTTGATATCAGCACAAGAGCAGTCACGGATGGATCCTAGTAAGAGTTACAGTACCTTGGGAGATGAACATCGTAACTGCAGAGAAGGCAAAAATACAGAGCTAACAAGATCTAGCGGGGCAAATCATAGAAATGTACGAAACAGCAGCTCAGATTGTCCCTTTTCTGGTTGGCGCACTCGGGAATATTTCCAGGAATCCTTCTAGCTGGCAGCACTCCTTGAGGATACCTGAAAACATAGGGAATGCGTAGGTGTCAACACTTCTTCAAACAGCTCATGCTTTGAGGATAGCTTATTGTATCTATGCTCTGATTAGGAGATGGGATATGAGCAGCATCACTTGGTCGAAACGTCAAGGAGGGCATCAAATCGAATCAAATCAAATAAAATAATAATAATAATAATAATAATAATAATAATAATAATAATCACAACAACCACAATAATTAGGTATTGTAAGAGTACTGACAACGATGAACGTGACTATTGGGGGCCTCATTGGGAGATCTTCCCCAAGACTCTCGCTTAAGTCCTACTTTCTTTCCACATTTTATTAACGATCTGTCCAGTAATGTTCTCAGGAATCATAAAATATAACTACATATTGCAATGAATGTTATGTAACAGATAAAAGATTCGTTCTTACCGTAGATCTTAATAGGCACCATAAGAGGTTAACGACAATAACTAATAAGAAAATAGAACAATTCTAACAAGATATTGTAATGAAAACTATATGCGACGGATAGAAGATTCGTTCCTACCGTTGATATTATTAGGTACAACAAGGTATTAAAAACAATAATTAGTAATAAAATAAAGCAATTGTAACAATATACTGTAATAAAAGTTATATGACGGATAGAAGATTCGTTCCTACGGTAGATCTTATTAGACACAAGAAGAGATTAACGACAATAACTAATAATAAAATAGAACAATTCTAACAATATACTGTAATAAAAGTTATGTGACGGACAGAAGTTTCGTTTTTACCGCATGTATTATTAGACGCAATAAGATATAAATAATAATAATAATAATAATAATAATAATAATAATAATAATAATAATAAAATAGAACAGTGATAAAAATGATGATTTTTGTTGCAATATTTTCAGTGTATATGTCAGCATTATAGCTGAATCAATCTCATGCCTATTCATACTGTTTATTGAACTCGTAGAACGCTGAGTCGTTTCGAAATGTAAAGCGTTAATCGAGGCAGTAAGATATAGCATTTACCAATACCAAAATCAACACAAAATCTTCTAACGCTCAATTATTTCCTTCAACAATTTTTTTCTTGTCACAATCTGTTCACCTGCTGATTGCTTTCCCGGATACACACTCACACTGAAAGTACCGACAGTCATATCTTCACTGTGTAGCATTCACGCCAACAATACATTAACTACTGTGTGAATAACAATGGTTAGCTTTCAACTTGTTCTGTGCATCGATTAGTCACTACTGCTATTCGGCCATTTGTACCAGTGTCGCCTCAATGTTGTCGCTACTTATGTGGAGTTGTCTGAATTTCATTGATTGTTTACGCTTGCTTTCTTTTAGAACATGACAGCGTTTTTAACGAGATCTTTTGAATTAGAAGCAAAAAAAAGGACAAATCAAAATAAAGTAAAAAAAAATCAAATACAATATTAGAAAATGTTAAAAAAACAGTGTGTCTAAACATTTCGCCTAAAAACAAACCAACACGATGTGGAAGATTTAGCCATAAATGACCATATTTAAATATATTAATGTCGACAGGCGGACATTTGTAAAAAAAAAAATCAACAAAAACAGATTATAAAGGCACCCGTGCGCATGCGTACACATCAGTAGACGCTCAGAATCTTTAGCAAATAAAAGCGTGTCCATGTCTAATTTCGCTTATGCACAGAGACACGAGTAAAGACCGTAAATGTCGCAAACAGCAAAAATAGCAATTAATGAAAACATTCAGTCAAATTACCAAACTCACTAACAGGCAGCAGCGCACACAAACATATAGCAATTTTCCAAGCGTAGCTTAGATGTGGCACAAGGCCGAAAGTATGGGGCACCCAGTGGGAATATTATATAATGAGTTGTCTTTCCTTCAACATAATTGCTCGCAACGAAGATTATTAGTGGAGGTTTCGAATTCTTTCATGTTCACCACCCCATAAAAATAAGAGTTCTAAATCAGATGTTAAAAATGGCAGGGGGGGAGTAAATCAGCCGTTAAGTTTTAAATATTAGAGATTGTTTTTTTTTTCTGATCTTTTCATACAATGAATATATTTTATGTCTATTTTTTTCCTATCATCATATATTTTTATTTTGTTGTTTTGTCGAGGCGAATGATGCACAGAGAAGAATGGATGCTTAACATATTTATTCAACACCAGTATCCCGTGCTAACGGATACATATAAAAATACAGAACAATAAGTTACAAAACAATTAACAAGACAACTTACAAGGAATAGAGGAGGGTCGAATACTGTATAGCGAAAAGAAGTAAGATCTGGTTGCGAGGGTTTGGCCTTGAGCTGCAATAATGTGACCTTCTGTCTCAGCTTTCAAACCCGGTGCTCCTCAGCCCCCGATGTGCTTTCTGTTGGGCCACATATGCGTCTTTCGTTCTTTTTATGTATTTGTCATGCAACGCATTGTCCTCATATTTTTTTTTTTAATTTCATTTTCTCAAGTTGTTTTGATTTCTGTTTTACTCGTTTGGTGTCGATGGTATTCGCTTCATTTTTGTTGGTAAGATTCCAGGTACATTAAGCTATTTCTTGAAGAGTGCAGTTTCTTTGTTAACGCAGTAGATTTGGCGTTTTACTATTTGTAGGAGGCGGTCATTGGTTTTTGTGAGATGTGCCTCCAATCCGATTGTTGCAGTCTTTAAAGTTAGTTCAAATTCGATTAGACTTCGGCCTCCTAAAGCTCTTGGCACGTAAAACATCTGATTTCAGGAGGTGCATCCTTATTAATCAGCTTAGTATCAACTTATTAATCAACTGTTGAAGTCCTTAATCGTAGACTAAGGCTATGAGCCAAGCTATCTGATAGAGTGCTGAAGTGGTGCTAGCTACTCTACAACATATTTAAATACACATTTGGGGCGGGGATACTGATGATTTTTACTTACTGGAATTCTAGTTACAAAATAACTAAGTATACAAGTTTTCTCAATGCTTCTAGGATGAGGTATTATGATTGCTTATATCATTTACATTAATTCCGACTGTTATCCTCATCTTCGTTGCCATAATCACGACGTTTCGTCTGTTGTACGCTACGGCTTTCTTCCGGTTATTTGGAATTTCGAACAGAACCCTTTGTTTCGTCCATCAGGAGTTGAGTTAAAGGAAAATAACCGAAACATCCGGCAGAGGCATGGCACGAGGAACTAAAACAATCTACACCGGTGGACAAAATAAAGTGTTCTGAAGATGAGGATAACAGTCCGAATAATGTGAATAGCCCACCCGAGTCACTCACATTGTAAGGACCTCGCTCTGGGTGAGTTTGGGGTGAACTTTAGTAAATGTAATTTTTTTTATTTTTATTTTTGGGTGAATTAATTTTTTTGGGTGAATCAATAGAAAAGATCCGAAGGAAGGTATAGTACAAAGGTTCTCGACAGTGGGGAGGGATTTCTCCAGTGGTGGATAGATTTCAAGGTTTCAGAGAGGGGAGGGAAAAATCTTTTAAGTTTTTTTTTTTTTTTTTTAATTCTTGCCCATCCTGAGTGTCAATGAATTTCATATTCAATATTCATTCCGCCTGAATTTTTATTGAACGTTTTGTTCATCGAATTACAATACACTGACATTCTATTGAACGTTTTGTTTATTGAAGCATGCTTCAGTTTATTCATTCAATAATTAGTTATGAATTAAAACAAATGTCTGTATATGTATTCAGATGTAAAAATCCATCCACATTTTCTATTGGTATTAGATTTGTTAAAATTCCTCTATAAAAATAATCCATGTAAATGTATATGTACTGATATGGAAAAGAAGGAAGATTTTCAATAATAATATGTATATTATTTGGAATGCACCTTGTGAGTCGGACAATCTCGAAAAGAAAGGAATGATATCCTGATAGACGATGAAAAAGGCTATGTTGCACAAAAAAGTTTGGGAACTACTAAGCTATACCATAGTAAGATAAATGTTGCTAAGCGGGACAAAGAACAGGAAGTTGTGGAGGGCCATGATTGCCAACACTCTGAGGAGCCACAGCATGTCAAAGACGAAGACGTCTAAAATTGATAAGGAAAGTTATCTGTGTCAAAGATTCAGTTCCCCATATTTTTAACAAGATGGCGTTGGGTACAAATGCCATGATGAAGATTATAAGGACATAATTAAATTTGAATTACCGTATTATTAGTAGTAAATCTTACAGCGTAGGCTATATTTATGAGGTATTATTTTGGTTAAACAAGCCGTGTTTAAAATTAAACAAAAAATAATGGGGTAAAAGAACACGAGCCTATAAAAACTTTATCCAAAGGTAAGAAAACAAAATAAAAACCAAGCAATTATTACAATTGAGCAAAACAGTAGTTACCATAAAATTTTATTCATCTTCAAATCCATAAAATTCATCGTCTTCATTATCAAAACTCTGATACTCATTTTCAATACTACTATCATCGTCGTTAAATAATCCGCCATCTTCCGTTCGATTGAGAGCATTGCTAATGCCACACTTTTTAAAATATTTCACAACAATTTCTGGTCTAATAATATCCCAAGCTTGCTTCACACATTCGCAGACTTGTGCAATTATATGTCTTTTTATTCTTCCTGTTAGTGTAAGGTCGTGATCAAGCATTGCCATCCACATGTTCCATTGCTCCTTCACGTTTAAGTCTAAGCTAATAGGAGTTGTCAGGTAGCTAATTTCGACTGACTATTGTGAATTTAAAATCTACATCTGGCATATAAGACGCAGGGGAATTTTAAAGATATTTTTAGCAAAAAAAAAAAACAAAACAAAACAAAAAACAGTGAGCCTTATATACCGCCAAATACGGTACGTCTGTTGTTTATCGTTTGCAGATGAATATGTAAGGCGTTGTTCCCATCAGACATGATTCTAAGAATAGGGAATACATGTTCAAGTCTCGCTAGATTGTAACACTTTATTTCCCATTCCCAGAAATTACTTAACAGTATAAGAATAAAATATCGTGCGATAAAAAGAAATCAAAATAACTCTAATGTAATCAAGTCAACATTTGAAATTCATTTATTCTCACCATATCCGGGGAGAATAAGTTCCAGGATCTCAATCTGATATATGGAATGGTAGATAATACTAATAGCTATCTATGCTATGTTTCTTTGGGGACGGCATTATAAATATTTATTATAAAGTTTGAATTGTAAATTAGGCAAAATGATAAATTGACGACAATAACTAATAATAAAATAGAACAATTCTTACAATATACCGTAATAAAAGTTATATGACGGATAGAAGATTCATTCTTACTGTATATCTTATTAGACACAAGAAGAGATTAACGACAATAACTAATAATAAAATAGAACAATTCTAACAATATACTGTAATAAAAGTTATATGACGGATAGAAGATTCGTTCCTACCGTAGATCTTATTAGACACAAGAGATTAACGACAATAACTAATAATAAAATAGAACAATTCTAACAATATACTGTAATAAAATTTATATGACGGATAGAAGATTCGTTCCTACCGTAGATCTTATTAGACAAAAGAAGAGATTAACGACAATAACTAATAATAAATTAGAATAATTCTAACAATATACTGTAATAAAAGTTATATGATGGATAGAAGATTCGTTCCTACCGTAGATCTTATTAGACACAAGAAGAGATTAACGACAATAACTAATAATAAAATAGAACAATTCTAACAATATACCATAATAAAAGTTATATGACGGATAGAAGATTCATTCCTACCGTAGATCTTATTAGACACAAGAAGAGATTAACGACAATAACTAATAATAAAATAGAACAATTCTAACAATATACTGTAATAAAAGTTATATGACGGATAGAAGATTTGTTCCTACCGTAGATCTTATTAGACACAAGAAGAGATTAACGACAATAACTAATAATAAAATAGAACAATTCTAACAATATACTGTAATAAAAGTTATATGACGGATAGAAGATTCGTTCCTACCGTAGATCTTATTAGACACAAGAAGAGATTAATGACAATAACTAATCATAAAATAGAACAATTCTAACAATATACTGTAATAAAAGTTATATGACGGATAGAAGATTCGTTCCTACCGTAGATCTTATTAGACACAAGAAGAGATTAACGACAATAACTAATAATAAATTAGAACAATTCTAACAATATACTGTAAGGAAAGTTATGTAAGAAATGAAATATTTTTAACAAAAACCTTCTCTGTAGGATTTTTTCTTATTAAATCGGGAACCTACATATCTTCATTTACAGTTTTAACTATTTAGTTTTTCTTTGGCTAATTCAAATTTACAACATATTTACTCTTCTTCATTAGAAGTGTTATTGAATAAAACTTAATAATTATTTGTTTGGGGATTGATTGCACATAACTAAAACCCTGGAAATCGAAACCGCGGATAAGGTGGTGAATTTTAATAAATTATGAATTGCTCCAAAACGTCGAGAAAAAAAAAGGGAAATATATTTTAGTTTCAAGTCAAGAAGAATGAATAATTTATATCTTTTATTATTAAAAGGTAAGAAACGTTACATTTGAAAACAAATTGGTGAGATAAAAATGGAAGAAGTGTTAAGACATTATCTCCCTTGGACCAGCATCTTCATTTTGGTTGCTATACAACGTTTCGGTCGTTGTACTCTCGGGCTCTTTTCAGGTGTTTAATGTTGTACACGATAATATTCTCGCTATCATAAACTAAACACTTTATTCAATCAACGAGGCCAGATTCTTCTTCTTCTTCTTCTTCTTCTTCTTCTTCTTCTTCTTCTTCTTCTTCTATACTTATTACTTAGGCTAGTATGGTTCTCCCCAATTTCCTGTCCCTTGTAGCTCTTAATAAATTTTGTCATTTTCTTATTTCTGCTAAACCATGTTCCGCCATCCATTTACTCACTAAATAATATATTGATTTGGTTCCTCTGTCTCTTATGCTTTCAAGATGTCCTGTGAGTATCATATTTTCCAAGCCCCCTTTTCTCAGTATGTGCCATAGAAATTTCAACCGTCTCTTCCTGATGTTAATTATATGTTTCGTTTCGTTTCCATATTCTCTAAAAATTCATCGTTGCTCACTTGTTCGGTCCATGGAATCTTCAGCATCTTCCTGTAGAACCATATTTCTGCTGTCTCAAATATCCTCTTCATCTGTGAGGAGATTGTCCATCATTCACTGCCATACGGGAGGACTGCTATTTCGTAACAGTTTAAACAGTCTTTTGTGTGTTTCTAACGAATTTTGTTTCTGCTTCTTAATACTTTGCTTAACTTTTGGAAGGCATCAGTAGTTACTCCAGTACGCCTTCGGATTTCAGTGTCGCACTTTTCGTCCCTCTGTTAAAACATTTACAGGAATTGGAATAAAAGCAAAGATAGCACCTAAGCTGAATCATAAAAATTCAGAATTTAGAATTAGTTAATATTAAGCCTTTCAAATACCTAGGTGTGTGAATCAGTTATAATAATTTATAACGCAATTTCTTAACCTCATTTACTAAACTGTATAGGCACTAAAAAGATTGAACAGGCTGCGCAAAAGGTACTTTAGACCAGTATTTGTAAACCTTTTCTCTTCTTTGTGGCCCATTTTGGATTTAACAAAAAAAAAGGGTCATGCCTACATAAGCACAATACGTTTTTTAATCATTTCACCCAAAGCAAGGCAGTAAAGTCACTAAGACGCATGGGTTTACTGAGCCTGAAAGAATATAAGATAAAGAAAACATTATCAAGCAGCAAGAACAGTAAAAGGACAGAAATTAATAAAACAGAAAATAGCGATTGTCATTGCATTTATTTATTTATTTATTTATTTTATTTATTTATTTTTTTTTTTGAAGATCAAACTTGGCTGGAAAGCAAGTAGCCGGAAGAAAGTTCCACATGCGGGAAGTAGAGAGAAAAATAAAATTTTATCATAGACCATGTTACATCTAAACATTTCAACTGTAAAATGATGAGATTTTGTCGCCAATCTAGTAGGGGATGGAACAGTATTAGCGTTCTAACACATTGAATAATGATATCAGCTCACAATTCCAATAATATTACATAGTACACCAGCAGACAGCTAAAGAAGGACGGAAGTTACAGCAGCCGAAAATTTAGTGAGCATAACCAGCAAGATGAGACTACAGTTGAGCAAGGCAAAGCAGAATCTTAAAAGGAAAAAAGGGAGAAGGATATCTGTCTATATTTCTGAGATATTGTAACTATTTCCATTGTTCGTATATCACATGAAGAAGGTCGAAGGGTACAACGGCCGAAACGTCGTCAATAAAGATTAAGACAACAGTCCGAGCAATGTAAATAATGTAAAGGAAGTAGATGTTTATCACTTGTGTCCTCTTTAGCATTTGGTTTCCGGTTCCTTTTCCTCAAGTCTATACTTCTAACGTCTCCGCCTAAACTCTGAAATGTTATATAGTATTTATTTCTCACCAGAAGTAGAGATTTGTCCATTGTTTCCTGTTTATAATTAGGTTTCCGGTCCCTTCGAAAATTTCCTTCAACTCTATTCGTCTATCGTCTCTGCACAAACTTTGAAAATTTATTTACTATTTATTTATTTATTTCATCCTCATTAAGTTTAGATACGTTTGCCTATCATCTAATTCACAATATTAGACGGTATTTTGAACAGGAATAGAGATTTATTCGTTTTTCATGGGTTGAATAGGGTTTCATGTTTCTTCTAAAGTATGTTTCATTCTTTTTCACTCCCAATAGCTCCTTGCATCTTAGTGGCATTATCGCCTTGTTTTGGAGTGAATTAGTTTTTAAAATATGATAACACTGATAATTCAACATCTCAAAACTTCCGAAATAATTGTTAAAGACATTTTTTTCTTTTAATAGTATGATTTTATTAAACTTAATTCAGTACAACATTGTTAAATATGTGATTTTGGAAACAGTGAAATGGAAAGAGACTTCTTGCATATGATAATTACCGGAACTATCCAGAGTTATTTCCGGTTGTTTCCGCTATCGATCGGTGTGAACGTCTCATTATTCTTTCAACTTTTCTGTTAAAATTGATTCTTTTTTAGAAATTTTTCACTCTCACTGTAGAGAAGAAAAATATGCCTATCACACTAAACAATAGTTAGAATATGAGACAATAACAAAAAGAAGCCCAACACGGAGGCGGAAAAGAAAAGAAAAAATCGAAAAATATTTCCTTCCAGAAGCTTAAAACAAAAGCAACTAATGGCTCGTGACATCCGCCATATTTAAGGTGGGCTTTCTTTTTTAACGGACGACACCAGTGGACGCTGAAGAAGCAATAAATGTTTGTTTTGTCAGCGAATTAATTTAATTATTAGCTCGTTGACAAGCGTTGATGCGCATGTGCACATTCAAAAGTGGATGTACATAGTTGTGTGAGAATTCAGAGTGGACTATTCTATTTTTAATAAACCTCCAATGGTTCTTATTACCATATTTCTGATTGCTGTTTCGAACACTCACTGTATTGTGGTCGATTTCGTTCCGTCTATTCCGATCTACAATGTGCAAAGAAAGCTATATCGAACAAACGAACGAAAAGTGTCTTTCCGGAAACGCTCGACACTTCCGGTGGGGGGGGGGGCACGTAGAAATAAGAAACAAGAAAAATAAAACACAACTACATGTTTGATTGTTTATGCATTGCCCAGCCAAATAGTAAAGAATGGTTTGTTATTTGTTTGTTTAACGGCATATCAACTCCTTACAGGTCATTTAATGCTAATTTTTTTATTTTGGGGTGTTCTTTGAAGTAATAAAAATATGATATATGTTATTCTGCTTTCACAGTTGAATACATGGTAGATAATACTCAGCCTTTGCGCATATACATGCTTGTAGGGAAATAATTACCAGATGCAGTGCTGTGCTTTATATTGTAGTTTTGTTTAAGTTATATTATGGAATACAGATTCATTTCTTTAAAAAATTGAAGGATATAATATGGATTAAGGTCATGAAAAAGTTCTTTCATATTGGTTGTTTCGCTACTTCTATTTAGCGGTATATGTGTTATTTAATGCCAAAATCTAAATCATTTAACACAGTTTTATAGCTTCAATTATAGATAAAATGTATTGTCGGTCATTTTGCCATAAAATATATTGGTGGCAATTCTGCTTTAAAAATGTATTGTTAGTACATTTACTATACGACTTGTTGGTATTTTTATATAAAAATGTATTTTATACTTTCATAGTGTTTTGTTTAGTGGTTCACTATTTGCCCATAGATAGGACCCAAACAGGTGCTGCCACCCCAGTTCAGGGTAGACCTTGAAACAGGAGCATTTCACACTCCTTAAAACATTCACTATCCCGATAAGAGATACAGCCGGATCAGTATGAAGAGGAGATAGATATGGAATGAGTTATGTCATGAATAATATATATATATATATATATATAAACACACACACATGCGCGCGCGCACACACACACACACACACATATATATATATATATATATATATAGGTAATGAAAAGTTTGTAATCCGTATGGTAATCCCAAGGAGGATATAATCCAAAGAGCTCAGTAAAACCAGAGAGAATATTAATTTAATTTAATTATATAACAGACAACCTTAAGGGTCTATTGATTATATTTTATTTCCCCAGGAAAGTGATTTTTCCTGGTTCCTCAGATCACGTTTCCAAACATAAAAAATATATTTATATAATTTATGTAATATGTATATAATTTATTTAAGAAAATAGTCTGACTGTTATTTAATTAAACAGTATTAATTACATTTCCCGGTCTGAACATTTCCTTAACTAAATTGAATATATTAAAAATAGCGTTTCAACAGAAAATATATTAATAATTGTCGTACTTAATCCATTTCATTATATATCTTACTTATTATAAAACGCAGATTGTGTGTGTGTATGTGTGTCTGTACGTTTATATATTGGATTGGATTTCCTACATTTTTCAACCGATTTCAACAAAACTTCACAAGACTACGTAAAATTACCTTGCGGTGGTTCTGACAGTGCCAAAAATTGAAAAAACACAATTGTTTTTGCACGAAATAAATTTGAAAACACGACTAAGAGGCATCACGAGAATGGAAGGGGGACAACTCATATCGAGTTATACTTATTATAAAACCCAGGTTGTGTGTGTGTGTGTTCGTTTATTTTATGGGATCGGATTTCCTACATTTTTCAACCGATTTCAACAAAACCTCACTTTTTTTTGCAGGTAGTGTTTCTTATTGTTTTGCACACTTTTTTCTTAATTTTTACATTCAGAATGCTTTAAAAATTCCATTTACAAGACAATTGTTTATAATAAAATTCTATTCAATCGGTAGACTCATAACGATTGAAAACAATGTTTTTGTTTGAGTTTGGGTTTGACCAATTCGTAAAAAAAAAAAAAAAAAACTAATTAAGACATGCGTGTCCGTCAACCTTAAACAATAATCTTTGTCAATTTTATTTTCAGTCTTTATGATGGTCGATGTTTGATCTATCTCTTACTGTTACATCCCCGGCAACGCTGGGCTCTACTACTAGTATATATATATATATATATATATATATATATATATATATATATATATATATATATATATATATATATATATATATATAGAGAGAGAGAGAAAGAGAGATAAAATATTGCAGATTGTGATAGAGAAAGAAAAACCAGGAAAGAAAGAAAATCAGATATCTTGAGATATCAGTGCCAAATATTCCTCTATCCATTTTGAAATCATTTCTGACAACTGAACGAAGCTATTCCAATAGTCTGCTGCTTCCATGCAAACATATCGATAAATCGATCAGACATCTTCATTATGGTGTGCTCAATTCTCGCCACGTCAAAGTTCGTAATTATCTAGTCATCAATGTCGTACGCCCATTCCTTCTAACTTCCGCCTTCCGCCTCGAACTTCATACGTTATTTCCCGTGCTGCCATATCAACTGACCTCTGTCTGTTACCCATGGTAGGCAGGCGGGTCATTTTTTTTTTGTCTTATTTTAATGATAAAAGACGCCATTTCTTTTTATTCCGTTGTACATTTTCTTATCTTCTTTGTATCGGCTATTGTCTTTTTTATGAATTAATTTGAATGGATTTAATTATAATTTCGAATATATTTTTCTTTTTTTCTTCTTTCATTGTTTTTCTTGTATTTTCTCATCAATTTGTCTTATTAAAATAAAACGATTTCTTGCTAAACAACGCTGTCTTAATTATCCTTTATTCATTTAATTATATTTTGTTTTTCCTTTCTTCGTTTGAACGCCATTTTTTTTTTCGATAATGCTATTTGTTACCTCGCTGAAGCCATTTTCGTTCCATTTTCCCTGGAGCACTCGGTATTTAATATTACTTGCAATTACGGTATTTGATGGCATATAAATCATCTCAGGCCCGACATTTTTTCTCTCCCGAGAATACGTCCCAAAAATATTTTTTTCGTTCTTAGAGGTGACGTTGTGAAATCTCAGTTGATTATCATGAGTCGTACATAGACTAAAATCTATTGCAGTGGAACAGGAATTAGGCCGAAACGCTCTCAGCCAGACACAGACAAAAATTATCGAATTAAACATTAAGGCGACGGATCTTATATGTTGCCAAATATGGTAGATTATTTAATATAGATAGATGTTAAACAGACATAGATAGATAGATAGATAGATAGATAGATAGATAGATAGATAGATAGATATTGAACAGACATAGATAGATAGATAGATAGATAGATAGATAGATATTGAACAGACATAGATATTGAACAGACATCGATAGACAGACAGACAGACAGATAGGTAGATATTGAACATAAATATTGAACATAGATAGATAGATAGATAGATAGATAGATAGATAGATAGATATTGAACAGAGATAAATAGATATTGAACAGACATAGATAGATAGATAGATAGATAGATAGATAGATAGATTACAAATGAAACATACATAACTACATAGACATGTACAAATGATAGATAGATAGATAGATAGATATTGTATAGACAAAGATAGATAATTTTTCTCGCCAGAATCTATCTCACATCTTTATAAGTGTAACATATTCGTCCTTACTTTGAGTATTGCTGCTACATCTGGTCTGGTGCTCCTGCTACATAATTAGAGATTTTTGATAAAATACAAAAAAAAATCTACAATATTGCTGATCCTGACATGGCCTCTCGGCTTGACTCTTCCACATCTCGTTCAGAAATATCTAAACTGTCACATGCTAGAAAACGATTTATCAGCCAAATGATTAAATTGGCTTAGAGAGAAACTCCACTGTAGGACTTGGATAGCTTTATATTACATCAAATCATAATGGCTGCCCCTAACACAATCACAAAGCATTTTACCAAGTAACAACCACTTCACTTGTAAAGCTCCAACTGCAACAACAAATAAAGTTGATAGCACATGTAACTAGAAGGGAAAAGTAATAGGGTAGTAATGTTGAACTTCTGTGGCACCCTGCATTATTAGAAAAACTAAAAAGAAATATTCATAGAAATATGATTTAATTTTTATTCGGTTTATTAACCAGTTGTTAGTTATTTAGACGAAGAATAATTGAGTTTTGAGAATAATTCTCTAATTGTATTTAGGCGACCCTAAGGGAAGAAGAAGGGAAAAGAAAAGAGGAAAAGAAAGGGAAAAGAGGAGAGATGGGTAATGCAAAAACCGGTCATAAGCGAAAACAGGTGTCAAGAGATATCTAGGCCAACGCGCCTGACCGAATTTCGAACAATAGAAATTAAGAATAAGTCTAGAGATAATGAAAGAAATAAAAAGAAAACAGACATGGTAAAAGTGGATGAACATACGTACGATTGATAAAAATATCGGTCAAAACATCTGGCCTACTTTTGTGTTCACGGAATGTAGAAGCTCATTATCAATTTGGAGAAATGGGATTTTTTAGAACAATGGAAAACGAAATATTAATCGGAAAGGGGTGTCTTTGGAATGAGAAGGTGACCGCTGGAATTGTATACAGATCCTGACCTGTTGAAGATTAGAACCCCACGATGATGAAGTGAGGATATTTTCAATTCAGATAATTAAGATTTTGACTGTCAGGCCTGAACGAAAATAAAGGAATGAAAACAATTGTTTTGGCTAACAGAAAGCGCCAGCGAGACGAGAAAAAATTCTTCCTGAAGTCACATCTAATTAGCGGCGGGCTGTTTTGACAAAAAAACCAAAAGGTGAGAAAGGCCGAGATTGTCATTTTCGTGCGTGCGAAAAAGGCCAAATTGGATTTTGTTTTTTTAGCAAGGTGTTTCTTTCCCAGAACAAAGCCGGGATAGGCCACGCCCGATTGGAGACGTCACGAAGGACGGAGACGCCCAACCAGAATCTCATTAGCCGAAAGCGGTCACGTGATATGCGAGAAAGAGGAGAAAGGACGCTCTACCAGGACCCATTGGTCGAAAACGGTCACCTGACATACGAGAGACCGGGAGAGATGGTATGCGCCCCCCAGAGGCACTGTGAGGAAGTAGGGGTGAAAATAAGAGCGATAATGGGAAATCAGAACTAATGCGACTTTTGGAATTATCAAGAAAACCCTGACGCCGACAGACCCACCCCAGTTTGTTGCGGCGTCAATAAAAGCAGGACCCCAATCGACAGAAATCAGAGAGTTGCGGGGTAGACGGCCAGAGCAGTTGGAGAGCGGACGGCGGGCCCTGTTCATTTGCCCCTTGCGGGCAAGAAGGGTCGGTCCGTTTGGCCCGGACAGGCAGAGAAGTTGCAGCCAAGTCGAAGAGAAGAAAATTGCTCGAAAGCCGCAGAGAAGTTGGAGCGGAATTGCAGGCCAGACAAGCAGAAGAGCTGCAGGCCAGACAGGCCGAAGAATTGCAGGCCAGACAGGCAGAAGAGCTGCAGGCCAGACAAGCAGAAGAATTGCAGGCCAGATAAGAAGAAGAGCTGCAGGCCAGACAAGCAGAAGAGCTGCAGGCCAGACAGGCCGAAGAATTGCAGGCCAGATAGGCAGAAGAGTTGCAGGCCAGACAGGCAGTAAAAGTTGCAGGCCAAACAAGCAAGTTGAGTTCAGCCCCGGAAGGCAGAGAGAAGAGTTCACCTCAGACGGCAGAGAGAAGAGTTCGGACCTTGGCGAGAAGAGTTGCAGGACGGAAGAAGAAGAAGTTACTTGCAGTTGCGTCTAGAAGAAGTTGAAACCAGGCCAAGCCTGAGGGTGGAAATTCGTCCAACCCAAATCGAAGTGAAGAAATACGTCCAACTCAAGCCGAAGCGAATAAGCTCGTCCAACTCAAGCCGAAGAGAAGAATCAGCCGTGACCCACTGGTAGAGATTAGCGCCCAGTGTCGAAACCAAACCACACTCCGACATACAAAATTCTAGAGAGTAGGCAACTCGAAGTCTTTAAATTGTATGATAGAAGCTTGGTGCCACAGTCCACAAAACGGGTCGGGAAGTAAGAATAATTTTTATGTAACGAACATTAGATATAAAAGGTTGTTACCCTTTCTTATCAGTAATTTTTTGCCTCGTGTTTTTTTTTTTTTTCTTTTACTTGTGTGTTGCCACCCCTGTTGAACCCAGCTGGACTACGCCCCCGACTCCTGTTTGATCCCGCCTGTCTAAGATCTAATCACAACGTGGGTAGGCAGACCGGAGATCAGTACAGTTACCCTAGTAACCAGGTGTTGGAAGCGAGTTGGGAACGGCGAGGCTGGTAATCATCTAACCAGAGGGTTGGAACGTCACACTTGGAGCAGCGAGGAGCGAACAGCTGACGCCGCGGCAAAAAACGTCACAACTGGTGCTGTCCGTGACAAGGATCGACCCTTGGGCGGCCACATTACGTCACGTCACAGTTGGAGCCGCGAACGAGATCGAACGACAGAGTCGACGCTGCGACCAAGGAGGGGCGACGTCACACTTCCACAACGCTTCTTCTAGGTGCCATCAGGATGTCGGCGATCGCAACTCTTGAGGCCTTTTCTACCCTTACCATGTCTCTTGTGTCCAGTTTCGTCATCTGTTCACACAATCTAGTCAGTTAGTTGTTCCGCTACCTCCCCTCATCCCTCTTTCCCTATATATGTCTAGTGAGGGTAAAATTCCCCAAGCCCTTCTTCTTTATTATGTGTCCAAGAAATTTTCACTGTGTCTTCTGAGTAAATGTGTAAAGTGCTCAGTTTGTTAACATTTTTATGACTTCATCTCTGCTTAATCGCTCACTCCATGGAGTTCTCAGTATCCTCCTGTAGAATCACATTTCTGGTGTCTCAAGTTTAACGTCATCAGTGGGAAGATTGTCCTGCATTTACTGTATTACAATAGGATTGATATCACATAGCATTTCGACGGTCTTTGCTTCCAACGAAAAGATTAGAAAGGATACTCTCATCGCTGCTAGAAAGAGCGATAACAGTTATGTGATTTTAAAGGTTTTATAGATTTTAATAGAGAGTAACGCTAACTCTTTGGTCAAATAATGCCTAACGTTTCCTTGTAACGAAATGTCTATTCGTAAAATTCTCATTCACATTAAGACAATTTGTCAAGAGTTGACTCGTACAAGTAGCAAGCAGCTCAGCTCACATTATTCTAACCGTCTGAAAGCAACTCACTCACCATAGGTTTTACGACGTGTCAGTCCAGAAGCAACTCCACATATCGAAGTGTTTAATATATTTTTTTCACGGCGGTGTTCAAATCTACAAGACAGGGGTACTCGAGGTAGAGGGTTATGCGAATATATGTGGAAGATAACGGTTAAACCTGGACTTGAATCAGAGAAGTGATCAGGGAAGTAGCCACTTAGGAGGCGGTTCCACGATGTTGTCATTTGTGGAAAGAACAGGCTTCAGTGTAAATTACACCTCACCAGGAGAACATCAAAAGAATAAGGGTGGTTCGCTAAAATGTGCGTAGCATGGCAGGTCATAGCCGTGATGGTTAGGAATAGTGAAACTAAAGGGGATATGAAAGGAATGGCGGTAGTTTGCTACAATATGCGTAGCATGGCGGGACTTAGCGGTGAAGGATAGGGCGAGTGGAGCTAAGTTGATATGAAGGGAATGATTGTGATTAGCTGCAAAATGCATAACATGGCAGGTTCGGTCTGGTTTGGTTTGTTTTACGGCATATCAATCTCAATGATTAAATGCCGACAAAATTTTTATTTCTGGTAATATTTTTTTTCAAAGATGTATAGCTGGTAATATCTTTTTTTTCCCCAAAAATGTATTGCTGGTAATATTTTTTTTTTCAAAAATGTTCTGCTGGTAATAAATATTTAAAGGTATTTTTTAGATATTAAAACCTATTTTTACACTTGCATAGTGTTTTGATCCCAATTTGGTGGCTAACTATTTACCCATAGGACGAGTGGAATTAAGTTGATATGAAGAAAATGGGGGTGGATCGCTACAATGAACGTAACATTGCGGGTTTAGTCATAAAGATTAGGACTGGTGCAAATGAGGTGATCTGAACAGAATGAGGGTGGATCACTACAATTCACGTAGCATAGCGGTTCTTAGCCGTGAAGGTTAGGACAAATCGATCTAAGGTGATATGAAGAGAATACATGTGGATTGGGACAATGTAGTGTAGCATGGCGTGACTTAACCGTGAAGACTAGGACTGTTGGAACTAAGGGGATATGATGGGAATGAGGGCAGTTCGCTTCAAGCTGCGTAGCATGGCGGATGTTAGCCGTGAACGTTAGGACGAGTGGAATTAAGGATATATGGAAGGAATGGGGATGCTTCGTTACAATATGCATAGTATGGCGGGTCTTGGCCGTGATATTTAGGACTGGTGGAACTCTTGATATTAATGGAATGAAACTAGTTCGTTACAATGGGCGTAACATATCGGATCTTAGCCTTGAACTTTAGGACTATTGCAATTAAGGGGATATGAAGGAAATTCGGGCGTTTCTCTAAAATATGCGCAACATGGTGGTCTTTGTTGTGAATTTTAGAACTGGTGGAGCTACGGGCATATGAATGAAATGTAGGTGGGTCGTTACAATATGCATAGCTTGTTGTGTCTTTATCCTGAATGTTAGGACTAATTGCAGGAGATACGAAGGTAATGAGGGTGCTTCACTACAATGTACATACTATGTTGGGTCTTAGTCATGATGTTTAGAACTGGTAGAACTAGGGTCATATGAAGATAATGAGGGTGGTTCGATACAATGTGCGTAGTACGTTAGTACTGGCGGAACTAAGGGGATAGGAAGGGAATATGCGTGGTCTGCTACAACATTGACAGCATGGCGTGTCTTAGATGTGAAGGTTATCACTGGTGGGACTAATTTATATGAAGGGAATGATGGCGGTTCGCTTCAAGGTGCGTGGCATGGCGGGTCTTAACCGTGAAGATTAGGACTCATAGAAATAAGTGCTTATGAAAGATTGAGGGTGGTTCGTTTTAATATGTATAGCATGGCGTGTCTTAACCGTGAGGGTTATGTCTGGTGGAACTCAGGGATATGAAGGCAATGATGGCGGTTCGCTTCAAGGTGCCAAGCATGGCGGGTCGTGATCGTAAGCCATATCATAGCCGTTAACTAACATAATGGTTACGCCGTCAAATCAAATAGTAGATACGCAATTAAAAGCTGGTCTCTGTATTTCTTTCTGGCGTAATTCTCAATAAATTTACGGAGAGGCAAACATTTCTGGTAGGACAACAGCTTGGACTGGCAAGAAATAAGATTTCAGAAAATAGTGTTTGTGTGTGTGTGTGTGTGTGTGTGTGTGTGTGTGTGTGTGTGTGTGTGTGTTTATGCGCGTGCGCAGTTTTATTAATTTTTTTATTAATTCTGGCACAAGGCCAAGCTGTGAGAAGTATATCCTCTCTCGGTATATTTTTATATCGATTTATCTCCAGTGCCTACCATTTTTCCAGATTAGATTATTTGGCACAGAATAACATGGAGAATAAAAATGGCGTTAGAGGGAATACGTAAATAAAACTTCTTAATTGAAAAATTTTTGAACATCCCCAACAAAAATAGTGCCCGACGGATATATATATATATATATATATATATATATATATATATATATATATATATATGTAGAAATTCATATCACGAAACACCATTAAAAAAACGCTTCTAGGTCTTATTCCCATAAAATGTTTATTGTATGTTTATCGACTTCTAAAATCAAACATAAAATAATGAAAAGCACAACATGAAGGAAAGACATGAGACAAAAGAATTGTGGTTCTACAGAAGGATCCTGAGAATAGCATATACTGAGCATGTGGATAAGTGAAAAGTTTTAAGGAAAAGGGATACAGAAATGACAATTATACTTAAAATCCGAAAGAAACAATTGAATTTTGTAGGACACATAATGAAGAAAGAAGGCTTAAAGAAATCAACACACTCTAGGCGGAAGAACAGACAGGAACATCGAGTAACTTATCTAAGAGGTTTGTGTAAATGGATGTCCGAACAATGGTGAAAAAACAAACATTACGATCAGCTAAAAGGAGATGAAGCCGTGGAGAGCCAAGATCACCTTCGTACTGAAGGAACACGGCACAAAGAAGAATTATATTATCTATATGTAAACACATGAAGAAACACATACCTCAGGTTGGATCAAAAAGTTCGTTTGCTCAACAGATAGTTTTAGTATGAAATTTCCCTTTTATGACGTTCGAGATCCGGGATTAATATTCAATTCGAAATTAAGTATGCATTTTTTCAGTGCGCCCCCGTCACTACCAAGTGTGGCACAAGGTCACTTTTAAGTGGGTTTAATGGTAATTCTGTCGAAAAATTGCTCAAGCTCCCTCGGCACTTCCCCTTTTGAGGACGACTCAGTCATCAGGTAATGACCTCGGCCTCCTCTCGAAGGGGAGGTACTGACTGGTGGGATTGCTCCCTGGGGCTTACGACTTGGAATTAAGTAATTTGACAAGAAAAAAAATAATTGAAAATAAATATGAGTCATGGAAAATAAAATTTTCTTAATTACTAGGCTACTGATATTTTCACGAACACCTCACAACGCCCCCCTCACACATATATGTTAAAAAATCATGCACGATATTTCGTAATTTATTTTGATTTCTAGTGTTTTTGCTTACCTAACACTTTATATATTTAAAACAGCCTTAATTTTTGTGGAGTAAGTAAAACACCTAGTGTATATAAATGTTTATATAGGTATATTACATATATTCCCAAAGTTGTCGTAGCTGGAGGCGATAGTGCTAACTAGTTCCCATTGCCTATAAAATACTTCCGTGGCATAAGTCTCAAATAGACTCCAACAATAATGCGGAACAATTTGTGAAGGCGGAGAACTGTCGCCTCATGACGAGCTGCTTCGGGTAAGATGGAGCTCGACAGTCAAAGGAGGCAGTCAATGTAAGAGAAGAAAAAACCTGATTTTTAATCTCCGCTGCCTTGTGGTCATACCAGTTCAGTTATCTGCCATGCGTGATACACGCTAGGTCGATCACGTATCTTTCGATATATGAATGACGAGGCAGACTTTTTTTTCCCGCAGTAGGTTAAGGTGGAGTATTGGATAGCGGCTCGGATTGAGGAATCGGAGAGCCGAGTTCGTATTCCAGTCGAATCCATTACATTCACTTACGTGCTAATACCTTTGGAAAAGGTATGAATCCTCTTCTTCTGTCCCAGGTATTGGTAAATAGCAGGACAGACCGGGTTCTTGCCTTGGATAACAACTGGTCTACCGCAGAAAGAAATGGTAGCCTACTGCAGGAAAGAACCTGCCTCGTCAGTCATATATCGAAAGATACATGCTCGCCTAAGTGTGTATCACGTATTACACATAACTGTCTGTGGTCATATACAAACACGGACATTTTTTTAATGCAGGGTTATAGATACAACATGTTCAATCGTGTGATTAACGGAGTTAAGCAACGTCAAGTCAGGTCATTACCGCTTGAGAATACCAAGTGCGGTGATCTTGTATGTGCGGCTGGTGTAATAGATGACTCGGAATTGAGAATAGGAGATCCGAGTTTCGATACCAGTCTGGTTCGTTATGTTCACTCACGCTCAAATAATCTTTGGAAAGTAATGAAATCATTTATTCTTCTACCCCAAGCTATGGGTTAAGTAGTAGGACTTTTATCAGTAAAACATTATTATCTCCAAAAATTCAAAAAACTTAAAAATATTTTCTGGCTTTAAATAACCTGCAAAAAGTTGATAAACCTTAAAATCAAACCAATCAATTTATTTAAAGCAGGCTGTTTCTTTTGAATAATAAGTTTCGAATAATTCATTTCCATACCGAACTGATACAATTTATTTTTCTATCTTTATGGTAGTTAGCCATGGTTAAGTGCAACTAGCAAAAATGTTTTAAGGAAGTAATTAAAAAAGTTCTAAATAAACAATAAGAAAAGAAAGAAAAGAACATGGACAAAATAATACTAAGCAATCAAAATATATGCAAGACAAAACTAGGCGAAGCAATAAGACAAAAAGTTCAGAGATAAAAATGTTGTTCAAACGCAAATGGGATACAGTCAAGTGATTCTAAAGTTCTGTCTTAAAGGCAAGAACAAAAAACAACATGGTGGTTAACATCGAGAAATGGACCATTTTTATTGGTTTGAAAGGAATCCTAACATCTGTCTGTAAGATTTGTCTACAAATTTTAGTATATTTTTTAGAAATAATTCCCATACATATAGGAACTAACAGTATCATCTACTAATATTAGTCTACTAATATCTACTAATATTTTCTATTAATATCTACTAATATTTGTCTACTAATATTTGTCTATTAATATTTGTCTACTAATATCTACTAATATTTGTCTACTAATATCTACTAATATTTGTCCACTATTATTTGTCTACTAATATCTACTAATATTTGTCTACTCATATCTACTAATATTGTCTACTAATATTTGTCTACTAATACCTATTTGTCCACTCATATCTACTAATATTTGTCTACGAATATCTACTAATATTTGTCTATTAATATCTACTAATATTTGTCTATTAATATTTCTCTACTAATATCTACTAATATTTGTCCACTCATATCTACTAATAATTGTCTACTGATTTTTGTCAACTAATATCTACTAATATTTGTCTACTAATATCTACGAATATTTGTCTACTAATATCTACAAATATTTGTCTACTAATATTTTTCTACTAATATTTGTCTACTAACATCTACTAATATTTGTCTACTAATATCTACTAATATTTGCCTTATTTTGTATTTAGAGAGAAAGAATTCATCTAAACTAGTTAAATTCAATCGAAAAGATCTGTCCGTTTAATATTTTATTGTATTTTCCTTTTTTCGAATGAGATATTGTACAATGAAGATTATTGTTTGTTCTGCTTTGTTGAAATACTTTTCACCTGTTTCAGCATTTCTCAATAATTACGTGTTGCCTATGTGTTGCCGGAACTATTTTTGTTGGCTCCATCCTGGTTTTGTTTCTAGAGTCTTGTGTGACAGACACTCTAGGAGAATTTTTTTCCCAAGACTTTATGAAAATTCGCAAGTCATAAAGAACTGGAATCAGAGGAGAGCTATGATCTCCATACGCCATGAAAGGATATGGATTTAAAAGTGCTTAAGAGATACGCTAATCTATCTAGCTAGGTCATCGACATTCACCGTAGCAGTTAAAACGAGTAACGCTCATCCGCTGAGTTCTCATGATTAAAGACGTACAGCCTCAGAGTCGCCGTGCTGATGACTCTGATTGGTCGAAGTTATTCCTTGTTTTAATTTGAATAGACTCGACTCTGCCAAGTTTTGGTACGCTTCACAGAACTACCAATGTGGATCTAACGCGCTATAAACAGATTTGTGACGTGGCTGTCTCAGGGTTGATCCTGGTCACGGCACCACTTGTGATACGGCCACCTGGCTCCAGTGTCGGATCCTTCGTTACGGCGCCAACGGTGACGTCGCTCCTCCCGGTCGTTCCTCCTGGGTCCAAGCGTGCCGCCCAACCCTTGGAATGAGTTATGTCATGAATAATATATATATATATATATATATATATATATATAAAAACACACACATTGCACGCACACACACACACACACACACACACTGTGTTTATATATATATATATATATATTTAGGTAAGGAAAAGTTTTAGAATCCGTATGGTAATCCCAAGGAGGATATAATCCAAAGAGCTCAAAAAACCAGAGAGAATATTAATTTAATTATATAACAGACAACCTTTTGTCATTATTTATTATATTTTATTTCCCCAAAAAATGATTTTCCTGGTTTCAGATCACGTTTCCAAACATAAAAAATATTTATATAATTTAATATATATAATTTATTTAAGAAAATAGTCTGACTGTTATTTAATTAAACAGTATTAATTACATTTCCCGGTCTGAACATTTGATTAAGTAAATTGAATATATTAAAAATAGCGTTTAAACAGAAAATATATTAATAATTGTCGTACTTAATCCATTTCATTATATATCTTACTTATTATAAAATTTCGTCGATTGTGTGTGTATGTGTGTCTGTACGTTTATATATTGATGAAGATTTCACATTTTTCAACTGATTTCAAACAAAACTTTATCACAAGACTACGTAAAATTACCTTGCGGTGGTTCTTGATAGCGCCAAAATTGAAAAAAACACAACGTTTTTGCAAAAAAATAAATTTGAAAACACGACTAAGAGGCATCACGAGAATGGAAGGGGGACAACTCATATCGAGTTATACTTATTAAAAAACCCAGTTTGTGTGTGTGTGTGTGTTCGTTTATTTTATGGGATCGGATTTCCTACATTTTTCAACCGATTTTAAATAAAACCTCACTTTTTTACAGGTAGTGTTTCTTATTGTTTTGTACACTTTTTTTCTTAATTTTTATATCAAAATGCTTTAAAAATCGCATTTATGACAATTGTTGTTAATAAAATTCTATTCAATCGGTAGACTCATAACGATTGAAAAAACAATGTTTTGTTTGAGTTTGACCAATTCTTAAAAAAAAAAAAAAAAACTAATTAAGACATGCGTGTCCGCCAACCTTAAACAATAATCTTTGTCAATTTTATTTTCAGTCTTTATGATGGTCGATGTTTGGGGTCCTCTTATATCCCGATCAAAACCGGGGTTACTAGTGTATATAGTATATATATATATATATATATATATATATATATATATATATATATATATAGTGTGAGAGAGAAAAGAGAGATAAAATATGTGCAGATTGTGGATAGAGAAAGAAAAAAACCAGGAAAGAAAGAAATCTAGATATCTTGAGATATCAGTGCCAAATATTCCTCTGATCATTTTGAAATCATTTCTGACAACTGAACGAAGCTATTCCAATAGTCTTTTGCTTCCATGCAAAATATCCGATAAATCGATCGAGACATCTTCATTATGGTTTTCAATTTCGCCACGTCAAAGTTCGTAATTATCTATCAACAATGTCGTACGCCCATTCCTTCTAACTTCCGCCTTCCACCTCGAACTTCATACGTTATTTCCTGTGCTGCTGTATCAAATGACCTCTGTCTGTTACCCATGGTAGGCATAAAGGGTCATTTTTTTTTGTCTTATTTTAATGATAAAAGACGCCATTTCTTTTTATTCCGTTGTACATTTTCTTATCTTCTTTTATCGGCTATTGTGTTTTTTATGAATTAATTTGAATGGGATTTAATTATAATTTCGAATATATTTTCTTTTTTTTCTTCTTTCATTGTTTTCTTGTATTTTCTCATCAATTTGTCTTATTAAAATAAAACGATTTCTTGCTAAACAACGCTGTCTTAATTATCCTTTATTCATTTAATTATATTTTGTTTTTTCCTTTCTTCGTTTGAACGCCATTTTTTTTTTTTCGATAATGCTATTTGTTACCTCGCTGAAGCCATTTCTGTTTCCATTTTCCTGGAGCTTTCGGTATTTAATATTACTTGCAATTACGGTATTTGATGGCATATAAATCATCTCAGGCACGACATTTTTTCTCATCCGAGAATACGTCCCAAAAATTTTTTTTTTCGTTCTTAGAGGTGACGTTGTGAAATCTCAGTTGATTATCATGAGTCGTACATAGACCAAAATCTATTGCATTTGGAACAGGAATTAGCCGAAACGTTTCAGCCAGACACAAACAACCCGTTGAATTAAACTGAATAAAGGCGCGGATCTTATATGCTGCCAAACATGGTAGATTATTTTAATATAGATAGATGTTGAACAGACATAGATAGATAGATAGATAGATAGATAGATAATGGATAGATAGATAGATAATCATTGAACAGATGCATAGATAGATGGATGATAGATAGATAGATAGATATTGAACATTTCTAGATAGATAGATAGATAGATAGATAGATAGATAGATAGATAGATGATAGATGTTGAACAGACATGATATAGATAGATAGATGGATAGATAGATGGATGGATGATAGATAGATTTTGAACGGACATAGATAGATAGATAGATAGATAGATAGATAGATAGATAGATAGATTTTGAACAGACATAGATAGATAGATAGATAGATAGATAGATAGATGGATGGATGTTGAATAGACATGGATGGATGGATGGATAGATGGATAGATAGATAGATAGATAGATGGAACAGATATAGATAGATGGATAGATGGATAGATAGATAGATAGATAGATAGATAGATAGATAGATGTTGAACAGACATAGATAGATAGATAGATGGATGGATAGATAGATAGATAGATGTTGAAATCTCCTCATGAGTTGTGAACAGACATCATAGACAGACAGACAGACAGTTAGGGTAGATACTGAACATAAATATTGAAATATAGATAGATAGATAGATAGAGAATAGATAGATAGATAGATATTGAACAGAGATAAATAGATATTGAAACAGACATAGATAGATAGATGATAGATAGATAGATAGATAGATAGATAGATAGATAGATTACAAATGAAACATACATAACTACATAGACATGTACAAATGATAGATAGATAGATAGATAGATAGATAGATAGATAGATAGATATTATATAGACAAAGATAGATAATTTTTCTCGCCAGAATCTATCTCACATCTTTATAAGTGTAACATATTCGTTCCTTACTTTTGAGTATTGCTGCTACATCTGGTCTGGTGCTCCTGCTACATAATTAGAGATTTTTGATAAAATACAAAAAATCTACAATATTGCTGATCCTGATATGGCATCTCGGCTTCGACTCTTCCACATCTCGTTCAGAAATATCTAAACTGTCACATGTTAGAAAACGATTTATCAGCCAAATGATTAAATTGGCTTAGAGAGAAACACACCACTGTAGGACTTGGATAGCTTTATATTACATCAAATCATAATGGCTGCCCCTAACACAATCACAAAGCATTTTACCAAGTAACAACCACTTCCACTTGTAAAGCTCCAACTGCAACAACAAATAAAGTTGATAGCACATGTAACTAGAAGGGAAAAGTAATAGGTGGTAATGTTGAACTCTGTGGCACCCCGCATTATTAGAAAAACTAAAAGAAATATTCAGAAATATGATTTAATTTTATTCGGTTTATTAACCAGTTGTTAGTTATTTTAGACGAAGAATAATTTGAGTTTTGAGAATAATTTCTCTAATTGTATTTAGGCGACCCTAAGGGGAAGAAGAAGGGAAAAGAAAGAGGAAAAGAAAGGAAAAGAGAGGGGAGATGGGTAATGCAAAAACCGGTCATAAGCGAAAACAGTGTCAAAAGAGATATCTAGGCCAACGCGCCTGACCGAATTTCGAACAATAGAAATTAAGAATAAGTCTAGAGATAATGAAAGAAATAAAAAAGAAAACAGACATGGTAAAAGTGGATGAACATACGTACGATTGATAAAATATCGGTCAAAACATCTATTTTCTTTTGTGTCCACGGAATGTGAAGCTCATTATCAATTGAGAAATGGGATTTTTAGAACAATGGAAACGAAATATTAATCGGAAAGGGGTGTCTTTTGAATGAGAAGGTGACCGCTGGAATTGTATACAGATCCTGACCTGTTGAAGATTAGAACCCCACGATGATGAAGTGAGGATATTTTCAATTCAGATAAATTAAGATTTTGACTGTCAGGCCTGAACGAAAATAAAGGAATGAAAACAATTGTTTTGGCTCACAGAAAGCGCCAGCGAGACGAGAAAATTCCTGAAGTCACATCTAATTAGCGGCGGGCTGTTTTGACAAAAAACCAAAAGGTGAGAAAGGCTGAGATTGTCATTTTCGTGGCAAAAAGGAAAAAGGCCAAAATTGGATTTTTTTTTTTTTAGCAAAGGTGTTTCTTTCCCAGAACAAAGCTGGATAGGCCCGCCTGGATTGGAGACGTCACGAAGGACGGAGACGCCCAACCAGAATCTCTATTAGGCCGAAAGCGGTCACGGATATGCGAGAAAGAGGAGAAAGGACGCTCAGGACCCATTGGTCGAAAAAAAAACGGTCACCTGACATACGAGACCGGGAGAGATGGTATGCGCCTCCCCCAGAGGCACTGTGGAGGAGGAGGGGTGAAAACAAGAGCGATAATGGGAAATCAGAACTATCGCGACTTTTGGAATTATCAAGAAAACCCCTGACGCCGACAGACCCACCCCAGTTTGTTGCGGCGTCAATAAAAGCAGGACCCCAATCGACAGAAATCAGAGAGTTGCGGGCAGACGGCCAGAGAGTTGGAGATGGACGCATGGGCCTTTGTTCATTTGCCCCTTGCGGGGCAAGAAGGGTTTATCTCGTTTGGCCCGGACAGGCAGAGAAGGTAGCCAAGTCGAAGAGAAGAAAATTGCTCGAAAGCCGCAGAGAAGTTGGAGCGGAATTGCAGGCCAGACAAGAAGAAGAGCTGCAGGCCAGACAGGCAGAAGAATTGCAGGCCAGACAGGCAGAGAGCTGCAGGCCAGACAAGCAGAAGAATTGCAGGCCAGATAAGAAGAAGAGCTGCAGGCCAGACAAGCAGAAGAGCTGCAGGCCAGACAGGCCGAAGAATTGCAGGCCAGATAGGCAGAAGAGTTGCAGGCCAGACAGGCAGTAAAAGTTGCAGGCCAAACAAGCAAGTTGAGTTCAGCCCCGGAAGGCAGAGAGAAGAGTCTACCTCAGACGGCAGAGAGAAGAGTTCGGACCTTAGCGAGAAGAGCTGCAGGACGAAGAAGAAGAAGTTACTTGCAGTTGCGTCTAGAAGAAGTTGAAACCAGGCTGCTTCCGAGGGTGGAAATTGTCCAACCCAAATCGAAGTGAAGAAATACGTCCAACTCAAGTCGAAGTGAATAAGCCGTCCAACTCAAGCCGAAGAGAAGAATCAGCCGTGAACGACTGGTAGAGATTAGCGCCCAGTGTCGAAACCAAACCACACCCGACATACAAAATTCTAGAGAGTAGCAAACTGGAAGTCTTTAAATTGTATGATAGAAGCTTGGTGCCACAGTCCACAAAACGGGTCAGGGAAGTAAGAATAATTTTTATGTAACGAACATTAGATATAAAAGGTTGTTACCCTTTCTTATCAGTAATTTTTTGCCTCGTGAGTTTTTTCTTTTTACTTGTGTGTTGCCAAATTTCGTTGAACCCAGCTGGACTACGGCCCCGACTCCTGTTTGATCTCGCCTGTCTAAGATCTAATCACAACGTGGGTAGGCAGACCGGAGATCAGTACAGTTACCTAGTAACCAGGTGTTGCGAGTTGAGGGGAACGGCGAGGCTGGTAATCATCTAACCAGAGGGTTGGAACGTCACACTTGGAGCAGCGAGGAGCGAACAGCTGACGCTGCGGCAAAAACATCACAACTGGTGCTGTCCGTGACAAGGATCGACCCTGGGCGGCCACATTACGTCACGTCACAGTTGGAGCCGAACGAGATCGAACGACAGAGTCGACGCTGCGACCAAAGAGGGGCGACGTCACACTTCCACAACTTCTTCTAGGTGCCATCAGGATATCGGCGATCGCAACTCTTTGAGGCCTTTTCTACCCTTTTTACCATGTCTCTTGTGTCCAGTTTCGTCATCTGTTCACACAATCTAGTCAGTTAGTTGTTCCGCTACCTCCCTCATCCCTCTTTCCCTATATATGTCTAGTGAGGTAAAATTCCCCAAGCCCTTCTTCTTATTATGTGTCCAAGAAATTTTCACTGTGTCTTCTGAGTAAATGTGTAAAGTGCCCAGTTTGTTAACATTTTATGACTTCATCTCTGCTTAATCGCTCACCCATGGAGTTCTCAGTATCCTCCTGTAGAATCCCACATTTCTGGTGTCTCAAGTTTAACGTCATCAGTGGGAAGATTGTCCTGCATTTACTGTATTACAATAGGATTGATATCACATGACATTTCGACGGTCTTGCTTCAACGAAAAGATTAGAAGTGATTCTCATCGTTGCTAGAAAAGAGCGATAACAGTTATGTGATTTTAAAGGTTTTATAGATTTTAATAGAGAGTAACGCTAACTCTTTGGTCAAATAATTTCTAACGTTTCCTTGTAACGAAATGTCTATTCGTAAAATTCTCATTCACATTAAGACAATTTGTCAAGAGTTGACTCTGTACAAGTAGCAAGCAGCTCAGCTCACATTATTCTAACCGTCTGAAAGCAACTCACTCACCATAGGTTTTACGACGTGTCAGTCCAGAAGCAACTCCACATATCGAAGTGTTTAACATATTTTTTTTTCACGGCGGTGTTCAAACTCCACAAGACAGGGTACTGGAGGTAGAGGTTGTGCGAATATATGTGGAAGATAAACGGTTAAACCTGGACTTGAATCAGAGAAGTGATCAGGGAAGTAGCCACTTAGGGAGGCGGTTCCACGATGTTGTCATTTGTGGAAAGAACAGGCTTCAGTGTAAATTACACCTCACCAGGAGAACATCAAAAGAATAAGGGTGGTTCACAAAATGTGCGTAGCATGGCAGGTCATAGCCATGATGGTTAGGAAACAGTGAAACTAAAGGGGATATGAAAGGAATGGCGGTAGTTTGCTACAATATGCGTAGCATGGCGGGACTTAGCGGTGAAGGATGGGGCGAGTGGAGCCTAAGTTGATATGAAGGGAATGATTGTGATTAGCTGCAAAAACCACAACATGGCAGGTTCAGTCTGGTTGGTTTTGTTTTACGGGCATATCAATCTCAATGATTAAATGCCGACAAAAATTTTATTTCTGGTAATATTTTTTCAAAGATGTATAGCTGGTAACATCTTTTTTTCCCCCAAAATGTATTTTTGGTAATATTATTTTTTCAAAAATGTTCTGCTGGTAATAAATATTTAAAGGTATTTTTTAGATATTAAAACCTATTTTTTACACTTCTGTATAGTGTTTGATCCCAATTTGGTGGCTAACTATTTACCCATAGTTGGGAACGGAACAAAATTACCACACCCGATTAGGACGAGTGGAATTAAGTTGATATGAAGAAAATGGGGTGGATCGCCACAATGAATATAATATTGCGGGTTTAGTCATAAAGATTAGGACTGGTGCAAATGAGGTGATCTGAACAGAATGGATCACTACAATTCACGTAGCATAGCGGTTCTTAGCCGTGAAGGTTAGGACAAATCGATCTAAGGTGATATGAAGAGAATACATGTGGATTGGGACAATGTAGTGTAAAGCATGGCGGACTTAACCGTGAAGACTAGGACTGTTGGAACTAAGGGATATGATGGGAATGAGGGCAGTTCGCTTCAAGCTGCGTAGCATGGCGGATGTTAGCCGTGAACGTTAGGACGAGTGAAATTAAGGATATATGAAGGAATGGGGATGCTTCGTTACAATATGCATAGTATGGCGGTCTTGCCGTGATATTTAGGACTGGTGGAACTCTTGATATTAATGGAATGAAACTAGTTCGTTTAATGGGCATGCAATATATCGGATCTTAGCCTTGAACTTTAGGACTATTGCAAATTAAGGGATATGAAGGGAAGGAAGGCGTTTCTCTAAAATATGCGCAACATGGTGGTCTTTGTTGTGAATTTTAGAACTGGTGGAGCTACGGGTATGTATGAATGAAATGTAGGTGGGTCGTTAGTAATGTATGCATAGCTTGTTGTGTCTTTAGCCTGAAATATTGGACCAATTGCAGGGAGAGAAAGTTGCAATGAGGGTGCTTCACTACAATGTACATACTACCATAATATCTTAGTCATGATGTTTAGAACTGGTAGAACTAGGGTCATATGAAGATAATGAGGTGGGTGGTTTGATAATATTGCGTAGTACGTTAGTACTGGCGGAACCAAGGGATAGGAGGAATATGCGTGGTCTGCTACAACATTGACAGCATGGCGTGTCTTAGATGAAGGTTATCACCGGTGGACTAATTTATATGAAGGGAATGATGGCGGTTCGCTTCAAGGTGCGTGGCAGTATGGCGGGTCTTAACCGTGAAGATTAGGACTCATAGAAATAAGTGCTTATGAAAGATTGAGGGTGGTTCGTTTTAATATGTATAGCATGGCGTGTCTTAACCGTGAGGGCTATGTCTGGTGGAACTCAGGGATATGAAGGCAATGATGGCGGTTCGTTTCAAAGATTGCCAAGCATGGCGGGTCGTGATCGTGTTTTCATATCATTACAGCCGTTAACTAACGATAATGGTTACGCCGTCAAATCAAATGATGATACGCAATTAAAAGCTGGTCTCTGTATTTCTTTTCATGTAATTCCCCAATAAATTTACGGAGAGGCAAACATTTCTGGTAGGACAACAGCTTGGACTGGCAAGAAATAAGATTTCAGAAAATAGTGTCCCTTTGTGTGTGTGTGTGTGTGTGTGTGTGTGTGTGTGTGTGTGTTTATGTGCGCAGTTTTATTAATTTTTATTCAATTCTGGCACAAGGACTGTGAGAAGTATATCCTCTCTCAGTATATTTTTTATATCGATTTATCTCCAGTGCCTACCATTTTTCCAGATTAGATTATTTGGCACAGAATAACTGGAGAATAAAATGGCGTTAGAGGGAATACGTAAATAAAACTTTAATTGAAAAATTTTGAACATCCCCAACAAAAATAGTGCCGACGGATATATATATATATATATATATATATATATATATATATATATATATATATATATGTAGAAAAACGAAACACCATTAAAAAATTTTCTAGGTCTTATTCCCATAAAATGTTTATTGTATGTTTATCGACTAAAATCAAAATATAAAATAATGAAAAGCACAACATGAAGGAAAGACATGAGACAAAAGAATTGTTGTTCTACAGAAGGATCCTGAGAATAGCATATACTGAGCATGTGGATAAGTGAAAAAGTTTTAAGGAAAGGGATACAGAAATGACAATTATACTTAAATCCTGAAAGAAACAATTGAATTTTGTAGGACACATAATGAAGAAAGAAGGCTTAAAGAAATCAACACACTCTAGGCGGAAGAACAGACAGGAAACATCGAGTAACTTATCTAAGAGGTTTGTAAATGGATGTCCGAACAATGGTGAAAAAAACAAACATTACGATCAGCTAAAAAGGAGATGAAAGCGGAGCCAAGATCACCTTTCACTGAAGGAACACGGCACAAAGAAGAATTATATTATCTATATGTAAACACATGAAGAAACACATACCTCAGGTTGGATCAAAAAAGTTCGTTTGCTCAACAGATAGTTTTATTACAAATTTCCCTTTTATGACGTTCGAGATCCGGGATTAATATTCAATTCGAAATTAAGTATGTATTTTTCATTGCGCCCCCCCTGTCACTACCAAGTGTGGCACAAGGTCACTTTTTTAAGTGGGTTTTAATGGTAATTCTGTCGAAAAATTGCTCAAGCTCCTCGGCACTTCCCTTTTGAGGACGACTCAGTCATCAGGTAATGACCTCGGCCTCTCCTCGAGGGGAGGTAACTGACTGGTGGGATTGCTCCCTGGGGCTTACGACTTGGAATTAAGTAATTTGACAAGAAAAAAAATAATTGAAAATAAATATGAGTCATGGAAAATAAAATTTTCTTAATTACGAGGCTACTGATATTTTCACGAACACCTCACAACGCCCCCTCACACATATATGTTAAAAATCATGCACGATATTTTGTAATTTATTTTGATTTCTAGTGTTTTTGCTTACCTAACACTTTATATATTTAAACAGCCTTAATTTTTGTGGAGTAAGTAAAACACCTAGTGTATATAAATGTTTATATAGGTATATTACATATATTCCCAAAGTTGTCGTAGCTGGAGGCGATGGTGCTAACTAGTTCCATTGCCTATAAAATACTTCCGTGGCATAAGTCTCAAATAGACTCCAACAATAATGCGGAACAATTTGTGAAGGAGAACTGTCGCCTCATGACGAGCTGCTTGGGTAAGATGGAGCTCGACAGTCAAAGGAGGCAGTCAATGTAAGAGAAGAAAAAACCTGATTTTTTTCCGCTGCCTTGTGGTCATACCAGTTCAGTTATCTGCCATGCGTGACACGCCAGGTCGATCACGTATCTTTCGATATATGAATGACGAGGCAGACTTTTTTCCCGCAGTAGGTTAAGGTGGAGTATTGATGGCGGCTCGGATTGAGGAATCGGAGAGCCGAGTTCGTATTCCAGTCGAATCCATTACATTCACTTACGTGCTAATACCTTTGGAAAAGGTATGAATCCTCTCCTTCTGTCCCAGGTATTGGTAAATAGCAGGACAGACCGGGTTCTTGCCTTTGATAACAACTGGTCTACCGCAGAAAGAAATGGTAGACTACCGCGGGAAATAACCTGCCTCGTCAGTCATATATCGAAAGATACATGCTCGCCTAAGTGTGTATCACGTATTACACATAACTGTCTGTGGTCATATACAAACACGGACATTTTTTTAATGCAGGGTTATAGATACAACATGTTCAATCGTGTGATTAACGGAGTTAGCAACGTCAACGTCAAGGTCATTACCGCTTGAGAATACCAAGTGCGGTGATCTTGTATGTGCGGCTGGTAATAGATGACTCGGAATTGAGAATAGGAGATCCGAGTTTCGATACCAGTCTGGTTCGGTTATGTTCACTCACGCTCAAATAATCTTTTGGAAAGTAATGAAATCATTTATTCTTCTACCCCAAGCTATGGGTTAAGTAGTAGGACTTTTATCAGTAAAACATTATTATTCCAAAATTAAAAAAACTTAAAATATTTTCTGGTTTTAAATAACCTGCAAAAAAGTTGATAAACCTTAAAATCAAACCAATCAATTTATTTAAAGCAGGCTGTTTCTTTTGAATAATAAGTTTCGAATAATTCATTTCATACCGAACTGATACAATTTATTTTTCTATCTTTATGGTAGTTAGCCATGGTTATGCAACTAGCAAAATGTTTTAAGGAAGTAATTAAAAAAGTTCTAAATAAACAATAAGAAAAGAAAGAAAGAACATGGACAAAATAATACTAAACAATCAAAATATATGCAAGACAAAACTAGGCGAAGCAATAAGACAAAAGTTCAGAGATAAAAAATGTTGTTCAAACGCAAATGGGATACAGTCAAGGATTCTAAAGTTCTGTCTTAAAGGCAAGAACAAAAACAACATGGTGGTTAACATCGAGAAATGGACCATTTTATTGGTTTGAAAGGAATCAACATCTGTCTGTAAGATTTGTCTACAAATTTAGTATATTTTTAGAAATAATTCCCATACATATAGGAACTAATAGTATCATCTACTAATATTAGTCTACTAATATCTACTAATATTTTCTATTAATATCTACTAATATTTGTCTACTAATATTTGTCTATTAATATTTGTCTACTAATATCTACTAATATTTGTCTACTCATATCTACTAATATTGTCTACTAATATTTGTCTACTAATACCTATTTGTCCCTCACATTCACTAATATTTGTCTACGAATATCTACTTAATATTTGTCTATTAATATCTACTAATATTTGTCTATTAATATTTCTCTACTAATATCTACTAATATTTGTCCTCCATATCTACTAATAATTGTTACTGATTTTGTCAACTAATATCTACTAATATTTGTCTACTAATATCTACGAATATTTGTTCATTAATATCTACAAATATTTGTCTACTAATATTTTTCTACTAATATTTGTCTACTAACATCTACTAATATTTGTCTACTAATATCTACTAATATTTGGCTTTATTTTGTATTTAGAGAAAGAATTCATCTAAACTAGTTAAATTCAATCGAAAAAGATCTGTCCGTTTAATATTTTATTGTATTTTCCTTTTTTCGAATGAGATATTGTACAATGAAGATTATTGTTTGTTCTGCTTTTGTTGAAATACTTTTCACCTGTTTCAGCATTCTCAATAATTACGTGGAACTATTTTTTGTTGGCTCCATCCTGGTTTTGTTTCTAGAGTCTTGTGTGACAAGACACTCTAGAGAATTTTTTCCCAAGACTTTATGAAAATTCCAAGTCATAAAGAACTGGAATCAGAGGAGAGCTATGATCCTCCGCCAAGAAAGGATATGGATTTAAAAGTGCTTAAGAGATACGCTAATCTATCTAGCTAGGTCATCGACATTCACCGTAGCAGTTAAAACGAGTAACGCTCATCCGCTGAGTTCTCATGATTAACGACGTACAGCCTCAGAGTCGCCGTGCTGATGACCTGATTGGTCGAAGTTATTCCTTGTTTTAATTTGAATAGACTCGACTCTGCCAAGTTTGGTACGCTTCACAGAACTACCAATGTGGATCTAACGCGCTATAAACAGATTGATCGTTCATCATCTTAATGCGTTAACACCTGTTTGTATAATAATAATATGAAAATCATACAAGCATCTCAGAATAAATAGGAACCCCAAAAACATAAGCCAAATACAACAAAAATAATATCGAAAATAAAAAAACAGCACCAGCCTACAGCAAATCCTCAAAACAAAGAGACTGCTTTCATTATTTATATATATATATATATATATATATATATATATATATATATATGTGTATGTGTGTGTGTGTGTGTGTGTGTGTGTGTGTGTGATGGATGGACTCTCCGTCGAGTTCGACGTAATGAGGTTCTGACGACCACGGACTAATTATCTGCATGCCTATGACGGCCATGACTTTTGTGCTTTCGTGTTTCATGTAGTCGACGGATGCTTACTTCTTGATGGTGTATTATTCTTGAATGGCAGCGACAACGATAAGCTGATCTCTTCATAATTACCTCTTCAAAGTTCTTGAATGAAATGTTGACGCAAGAAATGTTGCTCTTCAGTTTATCTTTATACTTGAGCCAAGGTCTACCAACATTTCTATGACAACTATGGAGTTCAATGTAGAAAAGAACTTTTGGTATGCGATCATCACTCATCCTTGCCACATGGCCAGCCCAAAGTGGTTGAGATCTCATTATGAATGTCTCGATGGTACCAATCTTGCATTTCTCAAAAAGGTTGGCATTTGACACACGATCATCAAACGGTATATATATATATGCATATGTGTCTGTGATGGACTCTCCCGTCGAGTTCGACGTATGAGGTTCTGACGACCACGGATTGTACGGAGACAGCCTTTATGGAAGACATCTAATCGATTAGTGCGCCATCTATAAAGTGTCGAAGTTTCATATATATTTATATATATATATATATATATATATGTGTGTGTGTGTGTGTGTGTGTGTGTGTGTGTGTGTGTGTGTGTGTGTGTGTGTGTCGATGCAGTCTGTTTCATGCTTGAAAGCCACCTCTAATCATTGGGATTGAGTTAAAGTGTGAAACAGACTGCCGCTACTCGGCCTTGACATCACTGTCACCTCTTATAGATAGATAGATAGATAGATAGATAGATAGATAAGGATGGTTTCCGGCATAAAATAACATTCATCACGCTGTACTAAATCAATGACCACTCTCTTTATTTCTCCTCCTCTCTCCCTCTCTCTCTCCCCCCTCTCTCTCCCCTTCTTTCTCTCTCTTTCTCTCTCTCTCTCTCTCTCTCTCTCTGTCTGTATAAGATATATTCTTGAAATACATTTATAAAATGAAACGGTGGATGTCGCCAGTGATATCGCCCTGGCTTCATTACGAGTTTCGGTCTGCCAGTTACCCTGACCTGTTGACAGGCAGACTCGATGCATAATTTGCCACAAAAAAAAAAAAACATTTTTAAATGTATCAAGAGTTAGATCTCATATTTGTAATGGCATTGAGATTTGCATTAGCCAATCAAAGACTGTTTTGCATGCTATCCACAGGTATAAAGGTCGGCAGCGCGCTTTCCGTTATTGCCTCCCATGCGCATACATCGATATTGTCGTTGTTTCGCTAAAAGTTTCAAAAACATCTTCCCATGCAAGTCTTAATTCCATATTAGAATATGTTCCCATAAACCTATATACATTCATTCACTTATTAAACCAGTGTGTGCATCCACAGACAGACTGTTTCAAACTGTGACCAAATAACCGATTGCCTCTAGCCCGGATCGAAACCCGACTGATCTCGTATCAGCCGGAGATTTTACCCCTAAACCATTGGGGAACAGCAGGGATCAAACTCCACTGACCGGAAAACTCGATTCGTCTTAACGAACAGTCTTACACCAGCAGCAGCAGTAGCAGTCACTGTTTACAAATTCACTTTTTCTCCCCGAAGAGCTCAACAGAAATAATATTTTCAGGGATATATATATATATATATATATATATATATATATATATATATATATATATATATATATATATATATATATATATATATAATAAGTAGGAGGATTTGATAAACATATAAATGAATAAATTCATTGAGTCCGATATAAATCTCAACTGAAAAATAGAGGAAGCACTGGACGGCCGTTTCGTCCTATAATTGGGACTCATCAGCAGTGCGCATCCACCACCAGATATCGAAACCCTGACAGCTGGGTTATTATGTATTTATTGTTGCTTGATCAGGCTTCTAATGCTCCAGTTGGCGCGGCTTGGTGATATTAGTCGTGGCTCCAGGAGGCACAGTCTTATGGTTATATATTGAACTCAGGAGTAGTTCTGCCACGGAATATGTGAGTGAGTGGCGCTATGTGGGTCTGATATGATTCTCTTCGGTGTCGAGGCCCGGTTGGTACAGTTGGTATGTTGTCTGCTTGACAACCCAGCTGTCAGGGGTTTCGATATCTGGTGGTGGATGCGCACTGCTGATGAGTCCCAATTATAGGACGAAACGGCCGTCCAGTGCTTCCTCTATTTTTCAGTTGAGATTTATATCGGACCAATGAATTTATTATATATATATTTATTTATATATATATATATATATATATATATATATATATATATATATATATATATATATATATATATATATATATATATATATATGGTATATATATATATGGTATTTAACATTGTATTTTATTTATATTTCAGATACGTTTGAATAAAGATGCTTGGATTGGTTGGCGTGAGCCACTAGAGTGGGTATCCAAACCCCAGACCTTAACCCATTTGATTTTAACATTTGGGTTCATTTGAAGGCCATGGTATATCAGGAAAAGATACAAAACATAAATCAGTTCAAGTAACGTATCATCAACGCCATTACAATTACGACGACAACTGTTCTCGAACGTGTTGCTCAGCCATGGAGGACAGGCATATAACAGTATGTGCAACAGACTGGCAGTCATGTACAGCATATTGTATAAATATTTTTTTCATATAAGAAGGTTTATTTTTCCTCCCTATGCAAGTGCATTAAACACCTATATATATATATATATATATATATATATATATATATATATATATATATTTCTGAGATGAGGTATTATGTACACTATTTACATTATTCGGACTATTGTCCTCATTTTTGTCGCCATATTTATTACAACGTTTCGTCCATTGTACGCTCCGGCCTTCTTCAGGTGGTTAGAATGTCGAACTGAACCCTTCATTTCGCTCACTAAGGTAGAGTGTTCTAGTTCTACGTGCCATGTCTAATGGATGTCAGTTATCAGTTATCTCCTGTTTAATTCCCTCTCCAAGTTCTCCACCGCCTTAACTATGTATTGAATTCACACTCTTTGGGTCTTGTCACTGGATCTAACTAACAATTTGCATTTTTTGTTGTTATTTTCTCACTAGAAATGCGATAATAGCAACAAAAATTGCAATATGAGCTCTGGTAAAAAAAGCATGCAATGATAACAGCAGAAATTTCAATATGATCCCTGGTAAAAATGGTTGCTGAACACATAAGGTTTATAATACCCAGAAATTCATACACAGATGTCCTCAAGGACACATTGCACAATGGAGAAAGGCGTTAGTTAGATCAAGTGACAAGACCCAAACAATGTGAGTTCAATACCTAGTTAAGGCGGCAGAGAGGGAATTAAACGGGAGATAACTGATAACTGACATCCATTATACATGGCACGTGGAACTAGAACAGTCTACCCCAGTGAGCGAAATAAATCGTTCAGTTCGACATTCCAACCACCTGAAGAAGGCCGGAGCGTAGAACGGCCGAAATGTTGTAATGGCGACAAAGATGAGGACAATGTAAATAGTGCTTATATATATACTTATATGTGTGTGTGTGTGTGTGTGTGTGTGTGTGTGTGTGTGTGTGTGTGTGTGTGTGTGTTAGATAAATCAAACGGCTAGATATGAGCAAACATATACGCGTGTGCTGGTGTGCATACCCGGGCAATCAAATAAATAATCGTTTATATATATATATATCATGTGTGTGTGAGTTTCTGAAATGTCGTAGAAAATGGACGCACATCAGTTGAAAGATTTAAGCTTTTCTCTTTATTCGGTCTAATTAACTTCATTTATCTTCCTCATTTCTTGATGTGCGCGTGGTATATCGGTTTTCCGCGAGCAGTGTTGAATTTCCTCACTAGATTGTTGTATTAACTTCGTAATAATGCCCTGCACAAAGCCTTGAACCCATTTGTTCACCATCACCTGTGGGTTGAATAACAGGGTACACTGGACAACCGAGATCTGTCCAGCAGCAAAGAGAAAAATTAATCTGAATTCAAACCGTATGTAAGGCGACAGTGAAATTTCCCCTGAAATTATAGCGATTTACAGATGATAAATAGAAAAGGAATGAACAGTCTAAAATCCAATTTTCCATCTACCACCGGAAGTTGATTAACTTATAGTGTAAGCTGAGGTTTGTAGCTTTAATAAGCAGACAATCCAGAAGATTTCTAAATTGCCAAAATTACAGTATAGCTGGCCATGGTGGATACTAATCTACTAAGGCGTCTAGCCAATCCCCATTATAGACGCTTCCTCAGGTGTATTTATGTTTATTTGTATTGTGGTTTATACTGCAACTATGCTGACCAGACCTTAGTTAGAAGTTTCTGAGAAAGAGCGTGTTATCTAGCGTCATCAACACGATGACTTTTGACTTCGTAGCACGAAGTCACAAGTCATCGCAAACCTATCGACGACACCCAAGGGTTCCGTCTAGCCGTGGTATAGTTTTCAGGTTTTCCAAAGATGCCGCACGCTGGAATCGACCCCTCCGATAACATCAGGAAATCTCCTTCCCGACAAATCGACTATGATGAGATTCGAACCCGGGTTTCATTTTACAGAATGCGAACGTTCCAGTCGGCCATGATTGCAGTAGGTGACGTGAAAAGACGCCATTGTTTTCCGAATCCTCTTTATGGACAATGAATAAAAATATAAATATTCTTTCATTTTTTTTCTTATATGTCTCTACTTATAAAACGATTTGGTAATTCTCTCTTTATATCATATACTTCCGCTTTATTTCTGTTTAGTTTTATTTGAATTGTTTATAGAATCTATCCAAAATACCTACATGCTGACTTATTAATTAATCAAGAGACTTGCAATTTCTATACGTTGTAGCCAACTTTTAATATCTTCCTTACCTACTGTGTACGAACTCGTTCCGTTGAGAGGCTAAATTATAAACGTCAATTTAGCTGCAATTGGGCGACACTTCTCATTGCGATCGCAATTTTGCAATGGCATTAGCTTCGCAGGATAAAAGCATTTAATCACACAAGTAGCAATCAATTGGTGTTAGATCTGGGAACGCTGTAAATATTCCACACTACATCTCTCCCCCGAACAACAATCTGCCTCGAACACTTTCGACATTGCTACGCTCAACTGAGATAATATCGGGGTAAGAACAGGCATGTTAATGAAAATCCTATGTCCTACATTTTATCGAAGTCGGACAAAGCTTATATATTCACTGTTGTTTGTTTATTCGCAGAATATCTCCAAAGCTTCTGAATAAATTTCAAAGATTTTTATATATATATATATATATATATATATATATATATATATATATATATATATATATATTGTGAAATGATATGGATTGCTGCAAGGGAAAAGGATTAAATTTTTGGAGCGGATCCAAGAATATTTTTTCTCGATTTAGGGACATTTTAACCATTTAGGAAATAGCACAATGTATATATATATATATATATATATATATATATATATATATATATATATATATATATATATATATGAACTGACAAATTTACCTTGCATTCGGTGTGGTTCAATTCTACTTTGACCCATTTTTTTTAATCATTTCACCCCAAGCAATGCATTGAAGCCCCCAAATTGCAAGGGGCTACTGCGTGAGGATATGAGAAAAAAAAGCAGTTAATTAGAGAGAACAATAAAAGTATTAATTTTGGAATTAAGAAGACAGAAGATAACGATAGACATTGCATTTAAAATTGACTGGGACACAAGCAGCCGGAAGTGATTTTCACAAGCGAGAAATGCGTTTGAAGAAACTGTTAGCATAGAACCTACGGTTTCATCTATGTATTTCTACTGTAAAAGGATGAGATATTGCAACCAATCTCGTGCTTCTCTTAAATTCATAATGTCTAGGGAGCATAAAGGAGAGTTCCTCAGAGAAATTACCACGAAAGTATTTATAAAAAAGGCAGAGGGAAACTATGTTATGGCGGTGGGGAAGTAACTGAAAATGAGATGCCAAGTCAGGATTCTTCTTTGGCTTTTATCAAAAATCTCTAAATTTATAGGAGGTACACCAGACCTGATTTGGCAACAATATTCAAATCAAGGATGAATGGTAGACTAATATAATGGTAAAATATGTAAGATAGATTTTGGCGATATAACTTCAACAAAACTACAACATATCACCGCCTCTACTAATCATGTCAGCACAAACATATGTACAAAATCTGAGTATCATCTACCATGTACTCAATTGTGAAAGTAGAATAACATATATAATATTTTTTATTATTTCCATGTGCCCAAGAAAATTAAATTTCGGCATTAAATGGCCCATAAGGAGTTGATGTGCCGTTAAACAAAGAAATTAATTAATCAATCTTATAATGGCAATATTATCTGTTCCCTTCTAAGGAAACATTCCCTATTCATTGACAAAGTAACCAGTGCTGCAGTGAGTAGGAATTCATAAAATTTTTCGCTTAAAACACATTTTTCGGGAAACAGATTTCACAAGTCGAATAACTTTTATCGCCATTTCCAGTATTGATGGGGGTTTCCTACCCAACCTTTTATTTGAAGCAGTGTGGAAAATCAACATCTTCGTTATGTGATTATTTTCTCTTCCAGTTTTGTATGATGTCCATTTTAGCTGTTTTTTACTTTTGAAAGTCAACAAGTAATGGGGTTTCTGTTATCTGATATGATTCTTTGTGATTATGAAGCGCCAGTCCACAATGTTCGAATAAAGATAGTATTCGCTGAGATCCACAATCTTTACCAGCTCAAAGTCATTTTTAACCATTTATCTTAGAAAGCGTCTACACAAACAGGAATATGGACAAAAGCTGAGTATCATCTACCATGTATTCAACTGTGAAAGTAGAATAACATATATTTTTATTATTTCAATTCTCCCAAGAAAATTAAATTTCAGCATTAAATGACCCATAAAGAGTTGATGTGTCGTTAAACAAAGAAATCAATCAATCAATCTTATAATGGCATTAACCGTTTCCTTATAAGGAAACATTCCGCATTCATTGACAGAATAACCAGTGCTAAAGTGGGTTAAATTCATAAACTTTTTCAGAAAAACGGATTTCACAAGTCCAATAGCTTTTATCGCCATTTCCAGTAATGAAGGGGGTTTCCCCTGCCTAACCTTTTATTTGAAGCAGGGTGTAGAGTCAACATCTTCATTATGGGATTAGTTTCTCTTCGAGTTTTGTGCGATGTCCATTAGCTGTTGTTACCGCTGAAAGTCAAGAAGCGGTAGGATTTCTGTTTCTGATATGATTCTTTGTGATTATGTAGCGCCAGTCCAACAATGTTCAAATAAAGATGGTATTCTCTAAGATCCACAATCTTAATCAGCTCAAAATCATTTTTAACAATTGATCTTAGAAATTGTAGAAATCTGACAGTTTAGATATTTCCGAACCTATTTGCCGCCAAGCACGGCATCCATATTGAAAGATTCGATCTGTCGAGGTTATTTAAGATCGAATTTAAATGTTAATCTTTTGGGCAATGCCCGGTATTAGGCGCAACTACCTCTAACACCATTTATTCTATCTTCAGTTCCCTTTCCTCCTATACTAACTCTGTTTTGGCTATACACAAAGGTGTATGAATTGTTTAGTTTTTCGACATACTTAATTTTTATGATGGATTCTGGGTAGGGGCCATCAGTGTCATTTCAATTCTATATCATAGTTTCTGTTTTAGATATGTTTATCTTGAGACTTATTCCTTGGAATAATTGGAAGCGGGTGTTTATTTATGTTTTTTTTTTTGTTGTTGTTCAAATCATTCTTAATACTAACTATAAACCCACATCATCATAGCCGCCTCATCATCAATACATTGGCCTCGGGAGGGAAAGCAGGATCGCTGTCTTCTATTAGTTTATTCGTTTTTAATGTGGTATGGAATGCTTAAATGATGAGTTCCCTTTTCTTCCCATTTAAGTTTGTAGTTGGCTGGTTAACTTTAATGTCTCAAAAACAAAACTGTACTCTATTACTCATCACAGAGAACCATCCCTGCCCCCCACCCACCATTAGAATGTCTGACGCTCAACTCATCGAGAGTACCTATTTGCGACTACTCGGTCTCACATTGTCCGCTGATCTGAGATGGAACGAATACCTTCGTCAACCGCAAAGAAAGTTAGCTTCCTGTGTCCTTCAAATTTGCAAATCAACCACTCGCCCATGCATGGAGTATTGCTGCCATATATGGTCTGGAGCCCCTTCTGTTTGTCTCAAGGTTCTTGATAAAATCCAGAGACGGATATGCAATGTAATTGGCCCTGATCTGGCATCTCGTCTGCAGTCGATCTCTCACAGATATGCCGTCTCTGTCTTTTTACAAATATTTTCACGGTAACTGCTCCGATAAGTTGCTTTCGCTGGTTCCCAGACTTCATGAACTTAAGCGTTCTACTAGACTGGAATCTCGCTCACGCCCTTTCATTGTCAAAACTGTTAAATGTAGCCATCTCTTCTACTCCAATAGTTTAATGTCTCGCACCTCTCACCTGTGGAACTCCCTCCCCTTTTCCTGTTTCCCTCATAGCTATAATCTCCAACTATTCAAATGTAATGTCAATCGACGTCTCCAGATGTCTTGATCTATCCCCTATCTTTCATCCTTTCCTCTATCACTTCTATTTGCTCTCGCGCCAACTCTCTGTAATCCCTTGCGTGCTAGTGGCTTCCCGCCTTGCTTGGGGTGAAACGCTTTAAAAAATGTGTAGGGGATTGTCTAGGAAACGATTAAATCGACTGGAGATCTCATTTCTTCCTTGTTGCTCTCCTGATGAGGTTTGAAACGTCGCCGTATTGGAATTTTCGACAGACATGTAATATTAAGATTTTTGTCGACTGATAATTTTCTTTTTGTTAGATCGATGCGTTCAGTGGATTCAGAACTAGGAAGCAGTCAGTCGTAATCTATTAGTAATTGCAAATGTAATGATAATATCATGTCAGTATTGAAGGAAAATCCACTTATTCAGATAGAATTAAATTATACAGTGTTACCCGGATATAAGAGACCCGGATATAAGAGAAACCCGGATATAAGAGAGAATTTCTCTGGTCCCAAATTAGAGCCTGTGTTAATGTATATAAAATAGACCAAACCCGGATATAAGAGAAACCCGGATATAAGAGACTTCTTCTCCGGTCCCGACAACTCTCTTATATCCGGGTTACACTGTACTGTCTCGCATATAAAGAAGTCATTACGTTTTCATTTCCAATCAGTTAAATACACACACCACATACACACGTATATATATATATATATATATATATATATATATATATATATATATATTTAACATACAACGTGTGTTAGCACGTGCGATACCCTGACTTCATCAGCCGCCGACCAGGGGTGATCTCACGGTTTCGGTGGCTATGTCGGGACCGCCACCCCAGGCTCCACCAGCAGCATTTGCCACCAGGCAGGGTATGAAAAAAAAAAAATAAAAAATAAAAAAAATAATTGATCGTTCCTCTTTGCAAATTCTTAATGAAATAAATAAAACGATTGTTCCTCTTTGCAGCTTCTGTCCGTAATATATATATTATGAAATTATTTTAAGACTTTTTCATGTTTATACATTCTTTTTATAGATACAAATATTTAAGTAAATTCCCTGTTTA
>CAHIKZ030000585.1:827500-862500 GCA_903632075.3 Acanthosepion pharaonis
TTTAAATATATATATATATATATATATATATATATATATATATATATATATATATATATATATATATATATATATATATATATAAAAAAAGGCTTAAACACTAATATTCCATGGTCATAATTTATTCCATTGGAATCGTAAATACGATCCAAATCATCAGACCTACAAATTCAAAATGAAAACAGAAAAAAACAACTCCGGAAATCAAAACAGAATTTAGAGAAAGTGTAAGTATGAGGGGGAGTGACATGAAACCTTAACAGAGAGAGTTTTTGGAGATGTGGGTGGGGTGGATTTAAAAAGAGGAGAGAAAGAAAGTCGACGGATGTCTAATACAAAAAGATACATTTCGTGGTGACATATACACACCACAGACAATTCGGATAGGAAGGGATAAAAAAAAAAAAAAAGAAAGGGTGGGGGAGAGAGATGGGACGAAGGAAAATAAAATTGTGTTTACTTAAAGGGCCGCTTTGTAATTGGGAAAATTAGTATAGACTACAGGTTATAAATCAAATATAAATATATGAAGATATGAAAAATGACAAAAGCAAAACTTATCCCGTTTTATCTTCTACCTTGATAAAATCCCTCAGATGAAAAATCTATCGGCTTAGATAAGTTTTCTTTTTTACCTTTACTTTTACAGTTATTTGCTATCAGAATTTTTTTCCACACACACACACACACACATATATATATATATATATATATATATATATATATATATATATATACAGTGTAACCCGGATATAAGAGACTTCTTCTCCAGTCCTGACAACTCTCTTATATCCGGGTTACATTGTATATATATATATATATTATATATATATATATATATATATATATACAATGTCTAATTCAAAATTCGCACTTCCTACTTTCATCCTCATCATCCTTCGAGCTCCCTGATTGACAAACCCTTTTCCCACTCTTCGATCCTGTATTGCTGTCCCCAGATCCCCAATGTACAACCCTGACTCCCAATCTATAGTGTCTGCGAAAGTCAATTTTCGTGAAAAGACCCTTCCAGAAGGTCACCATAGAAATAAGGATAAGACGATTTCCCTGTCTTACTACTTGAAATAATGACCTGATTTACATATTTTGATTGTTATTGCAATATTTTATTAAAGTAGTTGTTAAGATATATTTTGTCACGAAACTCCCAAGGAGCATATTTAATGATTAACTTAAGAATTTGGACTCATCGGATAATTCAATTAGGAAAACCGTGGGCTTTTCACAGGTACTGCTTGCTTTTAGTCTTGCGCGAAAATGGCATGAGACTTTAATATAATCTTATACTTAATCATAGTTTGATGACATCTTAACACAATAGACACAATCTAAGATATCTACCAAACACAAACATGTTCATATCTCACCGGCTTCCCTATTAGTCTAACTAATATGTCTCTCGAGCTAAAGGATATGAATATGATCTTTTTGTTTTGAAAGAAACAGTTTCTGATCCTTTATTATAAATTGGGAGTCATGTTGAGTGGAAGATCATGTTAAAATAAAAAAGAAAGCTTTGGATGATGAAGAAAGTAACAAAGAATGTTGAAAAAAAAAGCTTTGGATGATGAGGAAAGTAACAATAAATGTAGAAAAAGAAAGCTTTTAATAATGAGAAAAGTAACAGAAAAAGGTAGAAAAAATGCTTTGAATGATGAGGAACGTAACAAAGAATGTAGAAAAAGAAAGCTTTGGATGATGAGGAAAATAATAATAAAAGTTAGAAAAAGAAAGATTTGGATGATGATGAAAACAACAAAAAGTTAGAAAAAAAAGCTTTTTGGACGATGAGGAAAGTAACAAAAAGTTAGAAAAAGAAAGCTTTGGATGATGAGGAAAATAAAAAATGTAGAAAAGAAAGCTTTGGACGATGAGGAAAGTAACAGAAAAAGGTCGAAAAAGAAAGCTTTGGATGATGAGGAAAGTAACAAAAAGTTAGAAAAGAAAGCTTTGGATGATGAGGAAAATAATAATAAAAGTTAGAAAAAGAAAGATTTGGATGATGATGAAAACAACAAAAAGTTAGAAAAAGAAAGCTTTGGACGATGAGGAAAGTAACAAAAAAGTTAGAAAAAGAAAGCTTTGGATGATGAGGAAAATAATAATAAAAGTTAGAAAAAAGAAAGATTTGGATGATGATGAAAACAACAAAAAGTTAAAAGAAAGCTTTGGACGATGAGGAAAGTAACAAAAAAGTTAGAAAAGAAAGCTTTGGATGATGAGGAAAATAATAATAAAAGTTAAAAAAAAAGATTTGGATGATGATGAAAACAACAAAAAGTTAGAAAAAGAAAGCTTTTGGACGATGAGGAAATAACAAAAAGTTAGAAAAAAGAAAGCTTTGGATGATGAGGAAAATAATAAAAAGTTAGAAAAGAAAGATTTGGATGATGATGAAAACAACAAAAGTTAGAAAAAGAAAGCTTTGGACGATGAGGAAAGTAACAAAAAGTTAGAAAAGAAAGCTTTGGATGATGAGGAAAATAATAATAAAAGTTAGAAAAAGAAAGATTTGGATGATGATGAAAACAACAAAAAAGTTAGAAAAGAAAGCTTTGGACGATGAGGAAAGTAACAAAAAGTTAGAAAAAAGAAAGCTTTGGATGATGAGGAAAATAATAATAAAGTTAGAAAAAGAAAGATTTGGATGATGATGAAAACAACAAAAAGTTAGAAAAAGAAAGCTTTGGACGATGAGGAAAGTAACAAAAAAGTTAGAAAAAGAAAGCTTTGGATGATGAGGAAAATAATAATAAAAGTTAGAAAAAGAAAGATTTGGATGATGATGAAAACAACAAAAAGTTAGAAAAAGAAAGCTTTGGACGATGAGGAAAGTAACAAAAAGTTAGAAAAGAAAGCTTTGGATGATGAGGAAAATAATAAAAAAGTTAGAAAAAGAAAGATTTGGATGATGATGAAAAAACAAAAAGTTAGAAAAGGCTTTGGACGATGAGGAAAGTAACAAAAAGTTAGAAAAAGAAAGCTTTGGATGATGAGGAAAATAATAATAAAAGTTAGAAAAAGAAAGATTTGGATGATGATGAAAACAACAAAAAGTTAGAAAAAGAAAGCTTTGGACGATGAGGAAAGTAACAAAAAAGTTAGAAAAAGAAAGCTTTGGATGATGAGGAAAATAATAATAAAAGTTAGAAAAAGAAAGATTTGGATGATGATGAAAACAACAAAAAGTTAGAAAAAGTTTTTGGTTGATGAGGAAAGTAACAAAAAAGTTAGAAAAAGAAAGCTTTGGATGATGAGGAAAATAACAAAAATGTAGAAAAAGAAAGCTTTGGACGATGAGGAAAGTAACAGAAAAAGGTCGAAAAAGAAAGCTTTGGATGATGAGGCAAATAACCAAAAAGGTAGAAAAAGAAAACTTTGGATGATGAGGAAAGTAAGAGAAAAAGGTAGAAAAAGAAAGCTTTGGATGATGAGGAAATTAACAGAAAAAGGTAAAAAAAAGAAAGCTTTGGTTGATGAGGAAATTAACAAAAAATTTTGAAAATGCGGGTTTTGGTTGATGAGGAACATAACAGAAAAATGTAGAAAAAGAAAGCTTTGGATGATGAGAAAATAACAAAACAGGTAGAAAAGGAAAACTTTGGATGATGAAAAAATAACCAAAAAGTTTAATAAAAGAAAACTTTTGATGAAGAGGAAAATAACAAAAAAGGTAGAAAAAGAAAGCTTTGTATGATGAGGAAACTAACAAAGTATGTAGAAAAAGAAAGCTTTGAATAATGAGGAAAGTAACTGAAAAAGGTAGAAAATGAAAGCTTTGGATGATGAGGAAAATAACAATAAAAGGTAGAAAAAGAAAGCTTTGTTTGATGAGGAAAGTAAAATAAAGTTTGAAAAAGAAAGCTTTGGATGATGAGGAAAGTAAAAAAAAAATATAGAAAAAGAAAGTTTAGGATGATGAGGCAAATAACCTAAAAGGTAGAAAAAGAAAGCTTTGGATGATGAGGAAAGTAACAAAGATTGTAGAAAAAGAAAGCTTTGGATGATGAGGAAAATAACAAAAAAGATAGAAAAAATTTGGACGATGGGGAAATTAACAAAAAATGTAGAAAAAGAATGCTTTGGTTGATGTGGAAAATAACAAAATACCCAGAAAAAAAAGAAAAGAAAAGAAACGGAAATATCTTTGGGCAGCATTTGTTTTCTTCTTCTTTATTCCGTTGTTATCCTCTGGCTTTTCCGCCTTTTCTTTATGCCTTTCTCTTTTATATGTTAATTCTATGCCTTTTCGAATCACATCCACTGTTTCCGTTCTGTGTCGTAAAATATTTTAAAATGCTGATTTTGATTTTCAGCTCACGTCTATCTTAGAATCATTAGCAATGCACTAATATCATATAAAAGGCAATATTCTGTCATTAAAGTTGGCATTAATGCCTAAATACTGATATTTACTATGTCATTTCCTAATTTTCAATGCATTTCTATAGCTAAAACTTTTGAAGTCTATTTACGTTATACATATAAATCTACGCTGTGATACATACTTCTTTATATTTCACAAGGATCAGTATCGGGACGCTTACAATTTCAGTTTTCTCTCAGGTGCTGTGCTTATTTTCAAATAGATTTTTCCGTAGCACGACTATTATTATGATTAGTCTCTAATTTGAACTGAAAATTTCTCACTGACACAAATATTCCAGACAAATTTCGCATGTATATTTCAACCCATATTTTGTGCGGGGGGGGGGGCAACAGATATATTCATACCTTTCCGAAAAGTGTTTACGCGTATATGAATGTAACGAACCAAACAGAAATTGGTTTTCGGCTCTCTCCTATTTCTCAATTGGAACCGTTATCCATTTCGCCCCAGTACATGCATGCTAACAGCATCTGGTATTTCCAAGCGTTCACCAATCTAGATACTGACCTGGGTCAACGTTGCTTAACTTCGGGGATCACACTAGATCCGGTGTTTCAACGGGTTATGGCTTGTGAATATACGAATAATTGAATAAGATATAATCGTTCATTATTTTTTAAGAATAAATTTGATAAATAGAAACAAAAGATTAGCTGTCTCCCAACCAGGATAGAAAATCTAGTCTACCTGATATTTAACTTATAGCTAGCATAATTTCTATCATGATTGGCAAGAATTAATAAGAGGAGTTGATAGCATTGCCTATCACATGGCTCAAACTCCTTCCTTGTCTTCTGAACAGGAGTAGAGGTTTATACTTTGTTTGCCGTTTGCTAAACTGGTAATTGTACGAGAACCGATGTTTGATATGGCCTTAAGCACGATTCCTTTAGAAATGTTTTCATTTCTAACCACTTTACTTGATGCAACTATATATAGAATCCTTATAGTTATGGTGTCATGTGTCGGGTTAATTGGTTTGGGCGTTGGTTTCCGGTTCCGTCTTCTAAAGTCTCCTCATTTTATTTCGCCCAATATCGACACATTACGTTAGAACGTTCGCCTTCTGACCGATGAGACACTGGTTCGAATCACACCAGGGTCGATTCGTCAGGAACGTGACTTGTTGTTATCGGGAGGAACGATTTTTTGGAAAAATATATGAAGACCATACCACGGTTTGACCCAAGCCTTGTCTGTGAAAAATGGATGCTCGCCTTGTTCAACAGTCTGTTGATCACGCTATCTATCTCTCTCCCAGAAATTAGTAACTAAACTCCGTTCAGCATAGTTGCAGTATAAAACACAGGCGTATGTAATGGAGATTAGCTAGCCGCGCTACTAGACCGGCATCTTCAGATTCGAGACGCTACGCCATTTACCTAACACCTTACGTTTTAGAGGTTATTATCACCTAGATTAGGGGTGAATTGATTCAAAATAAATAAGCAAAAATACAAAATATATGATTTTTCTTTTCTTTTTTAATTTGTTACAAAATAAAGTTATTATTATGTGTAAATTTTACTTTATTCATCCTCTCTTTCAATGTCAATATAATTTTCTTTCCAGCTTTTAAGAAACAAAATTGAAACCTGATAATTGTTATCTGGGTGAGCGGCAACTTAAATTGAACGCTATTATTATAACGTTAGAAATTGAACTAAAAATGTCTCCATTCCACTGTTAAAATATCTTCATTCCAGGTAAGGTTTTAATGATAGCGTTGGACGAATTGCAGTAACGAACAGCAAACACGCGGCGCCTCAGCGCAGGGTATTATTTAGCTAATTTCTTCGTTTTAAAAAGAGTGAATTGAGTTCGTTTCTCCTTGTGTGCCACACAATCTCTATTTTATTCCAGAACTGAATCGGGCTTAATAAATAGCAACAAAATTATCCACAAACAAATCCTACAATAATAAGGTTGATAAATAAGATAGTTTATGATATATTTATATATTTGTTTGTTTTTTTACCGGAAAGTCAGGTTTCTTCTTATGACTGTAAATTAACCTGCAAGCAGTTCCTCCATTGTTCAGATCACGTGCGCTTTAACGATCAATTCCATTCATGCAAAATGAAAGCTTCATTTCTAAGAGGATAATAGCAAAGAACGGCCGTATACTTACCATAAGCATATATTTATACTAAGAATAAGGTGCGGCTTAAGAATGTTGTCTACGTACATGATTCTTCTTAATTATATGATCTACCTTAAAGAAAATTATCGATCCAAAATGTATTTATTGCACTTAGGAATAACGTTCAAATTGTTTACTTTAGTTTGGATACTTATTATTATTATTGTTGTTGTTGTTGTTGTTGTTATTTCCTTTGATTTCTGGTGGTTACTCACTTCTTTCCGGGTCCCAACCAGAGACCTAACGTCAGAAATAGCGTCATGGCATTTTCCACTGAGCAATTTTTGAGGATAAAAAAGTAACCCAAAAAACTAAAATCACACATATATTTTACATAGATAAGGCCCTTCGTAAGAACAATTTTTTCTTTAAGGATTGGGCTATCAGGAATCCCTTCACTGAGTCTATCGAAACCTTCCAGGGTTCCAACTACAACTGGGATTTTTGATGTCCTCATGTGTTACATTTTGAGGATTTTAATTTGGAGGTCTTTGTCGTTTAATAGCTTATATTTTATTTATTAATTTAATAATAATAATAATTATTATTATTATTATTATTATTATTATTATTGCAGACAGTGATAGTATGTCTCAATGGGCTCATGGCCGAGTGGTTAGCATATGAGAGACGCGTCGGGGTCGATTTATGAGGAAAGTGATTTCGTGATGTTATCGGCCTGGTGAAGCGATGTCAGCACCTTTGGATAGTGCCCGAAAACCATTCATGGTCGCGCTGGCACGATGTCACAAGTCAGCATAACCGAGAATTTGACGTACTAGCTAGATAACGTGCTCTCTCCCAGAAACTGTAACTACGGTCCGTTCAGCATAGTTGCAATATAATATACAGGTGGGCTCTGTGGGCGTTGAAAAAATACATGCCTGAGCAGGCGTCTGTAGCTGAGATTGTCTATCCTCCCTAGTATCAGCCAAAATAATAATTTCCTTTATTTGCTTTATCGTATAGTATCATTTGTTTATTATATTAGACAGCTTCTTCTTTTCTTATTCTTCATATATATATATATATTAATGTAGAGCATTTTTTCAACTGGTAGATCACATACTTCAGTGATGAGTTGTTCTTATAGATCAGATTCGGAAGGTAGATCACATACATAAGTAGCACCAAGAATAATTATATATATATATATATATATATATATATATATATATATGTATATAAATAAAAGTGAACATAGAAGTCAACACTTAGAGGCGACAGTCTGTTTCATGCTATATGCAATCGTCAGGCCACGTGTGCTGTTATTTTTCTCGGCTATTTATACATATACGGGTCAGTGGTGCATTGTGGGTAGTCTATTATGGCGGTTATTTTACCGGAAGTCGTTTATTTATTTATTTGGGTTAAATTATTTTGCTTGTTTTTTTTGTTTTTTTTTAAATAACATAAATAAAATAACCTATGAAACAGACTGTCGCCTCTAAGTGTTAACTTCTATGTCCACTTTTATATTTACACACGCTTTATCTCTGATATCGAGCACTTTATCCCATAAATATAGCACACCTTAAGACTATATTTCTTCATATATATATATATATATATATATATATATATATATATATATATATATATATATATATATATATATATATCCACTGCTCAATACTACTCGAAGTTTCATGCATATACCAATCGTTAGGCATATATTAAAACTGCCCGGCCTTACAATTCTTTATTTATAGACTACTGGTAAGATAGTGGTGTAGTCGAAATAAATGAATAGATAAAAAACATCATTTGCTAATAGTTGGGACCTCAACAGATGCTACCACAACAGTAGTTAAAAGGTGGTTCCAGGCTCCTCAGAATCTCCAATCTCTTGATCAGTGGCCTCGATGCTGGATGTAGTTTACCGTCATACCCAGGAATGCCCAAAAAACTGCTAGCAGCATGTTTCATCTGTAGAGGCTGCTTCCTTCGTGGAAAAAGGGATTCAGGTTCGATACCTATCTGGAGGTAATTTTTTTTTTTTTTTTACTATGACTTTTCAATCTAGGCCGGTTGTAATGATCATTAAGTAAATAAAAACAGGGATAGCAACTCGAACACGTGTACCCACTAGAAATAATATATATATATATATATATGAAATCTGTGTGTATATAAATATATATATATATATGTGTGTGTGTGTGTGTGTGTGTGTAATATATTGTATATATTATTATTTATATATTATATACGCGGTACTTATTAGAAAGTGATCAGTATCAGAGATAGAGCTAACATATTTGATTGTATTGATGTGAGTTTGTGACCCTGGGTTAGACAAACTTATTATATTTTTTTTTAATTTTGGATTTATGTAGGTTGCGTGTATTGGTGTTATTATGGAAGTGGGGGGGTCGTCGTCGTGATGTCACCTATGAAATAATAATATATATATATATATATATATATATATATATATATATATATATATATATATATACATGGACATATATATATATATATATATATATATATATATATATATATAAATGTGTATATATATATATATATATATATATATATATATATATATATATATCGATTCTCCCGTCGGGTTCGACGTATGAGGATCAAGCAGATTAGTTTCAAGAAACTGACAGCCCCACACCGGCACATGAGATTCGATTATAGTGGTGAAGGTTTCGTGCAGGACCATCCACACTTTTTGAAGGGCCGAATACAGAGACCTGGTGCACTGCGTGCCAAAAGGTCCCCAAACAACCCCCCTCAGGTTTTGAATTCTCGTATGTATATATATATATATATATATATATATATATATATATATATATATATACACACTATGTAACGAATTACTAACGAGGTGACAAGTTTTCATTTTGTGCAAAAACTACACGTTGGAATTTAATGAAGTTTTCACAGAATGATAGCAATTGCTATATGCGCGTACTGTGTAAAAACTGTAAGGTTCTGCGCAAGTGTAAACAAACCGCAGCCATTTGCATGAGTAACACGATATTTCAATGTTCCAAATTATTAACGAGTGAATTCATAATCATGCAATTATGAGTCTCAATTCTGTCTTAACCGATTCTAAGATGTCTGTTATAACATTTGAACTTGCAAAAGGAAAATCAACATTAGCAACATCCAAAATGATTGGAAAATATCACCAAACTGTGAAAAGTTTTGTTGCACCTCCTACGAATGTACGTAAGATGTGCAATAAGGGTCACTCGAGTGTTGTTTTCCAACGTTATGTCTCGTAAATTAAACGTGAAGCTATAAATAACCCAGGTCTGACAGGTGGAGAACCTTTCTGGCACATTGGAGAAACAACTATTTTCCAAAACTAATCGATATCGTCTTCTGAAAAAGGTGGGTAAATCATTGAGAGCGGTGACAACGCCTCCATTTATAAAAAAAGACACCTACAAAAGCGTCTGCAATGGGCAGAAGATAACATAAAGGTCGACTTCTCGGAGGTTTTGTTCTCGGATGAATCTCGTGCTACCAGTGATTTCCCTGACGGTTAGATCAAAAGTTGGGTCGTAAACAGACGACATCGTCGTCAACGCTTGACACGCCATTTTCCTGTAAAAGATTTTTTAAAGAAAATCTTCATGAATTTCAAACGACAGTACTAATAACTGCTCAGTTAATAACTGCTGAATCTTTCCTCATAAGGAAAGGCATAATATTAGAATTGCCAATCTAAGATACTGAAACTATTTAACCATTTGTATATGGCATCGAGACTTTCATATGGATAACATTCATCGCACCAAACCTGTTCAGAAATATCTAAGCTGTCAGCTCTATAGAATCGCTTTCTCGGGTCAATGTTTAAAGGTTGCGTGTTAGTGTCTTGTAGTCGTGTTCACGTATAAACAAATAAGATCAACAAAACTTGAGTTCCTACTACGGACCGTTTTATATAAAAATGTAGGGAAACAGTGTTCTCAATATATTTTGTATATATCCCTCTTTTTATTTGGTCCAGTAGTAAGTTAGGGTAGGTAACGATACGCATCGTTATAATGGTCAAGCCTTGCGCTGAGTTGGAACGACCAAAGTGGATCTTGGCGAAGACCATCCTTCTTTGAACTTTGTCGAATGACGCTAAAAAATCACAAACAAGAAAACTGTATTAGATAATAGAACCCACGCCATTTAATTCGAATAAAATGGGTGTCACATCTAATTCGAAGAGAAAATAATGACATAATCAAGATGTTGATATTCCACACTATTTCAAACCAAAAGTTAGGAAGGAAAATCCCGTCAATACTAGAAAGAGCGATATCAGACAACTGCTGGAGTTCAGAAAGTTATTTTTCTTCTGAAAAAGGGTTTTAAGATTAAGATTTTATGATTTTTAACTGCTAATAATAATGGCTGCTCGATCAATGAAACGGTTAATTTTACCATTTCGATTAACATTCTAAGACACAGTAAATATGGATTTTTTCATATCTCTCAAAGAAATTGTTGAATTTGTATAAACATTTGATACCTAAATGCAACAACTATTATGTGATGGAACATTTTTATTGTAATATTTTTTTCTTAATGTTATCACGAATCTTTTCTGTTAACAAAAATTATAAATATCTGTTTGGTTTGGTTTGGTTTGGTTTGGTTTGCGTTATTTAATGCCGACAAGAATTTTATCGCTGGTAATATTTTTCTCTTCAAAAATGTAGTGCTGCTATTTTTTTCAAAACTTTATTGGTAGTAATAATTTTTTTCTTAAAATAATTATTGCAGTTAATTTTTTTACTAAGATGTATTTCTGTATTAAAACCTATTTTTAAACCCTTTCATAATGTTTTGAGCCAGTTTTAGGGTTTAACTATTTGCCCATAGCTGAGGCCCTAAAAGATGCTCCTCAAAACCTCCTGAGCAGAGGACTTGCTGCTGGATGAAGTTTATCATCATACCCAGGACGGTATAAATATGTGTGATTCTTCTTTTTGCTTTCATGTCTTCAGCAGGATGTAAATATAATATATGTGTCTACACAGTTATTTATAAGCTTTTGTTTTCTGAGAAAGTAAAATTAATATCGATTTTTATATTTTATATACAGTGCGTTCTAACATTATATGCAAATCGCACTTCTTAAATTATCCTCTAATTGACTGCATTATTGCTGCGAAAGATTAATAAAAGGTTAGCAGTACTCTGCGTTGTACAATGTCAAATGGGTTTGCGCAATATCAATAGTAGCCATTTTATTGATTTCGATTCTTTCCTGCCATTTCAAATTAGATGCAGCGTGTGCAGTAAAGCACTTTTGAGTAATGATAAGAAAGCGAAAATTGTTGAAATGCTTCACGAAGGAAAAGCAACAAGCATTTTGAACAATGATGAGAAGGTGAAAATTGATGAAATGCTTCACGATGGAGAAGCAACAAACATTTTTGACCAAAATGAGAAGGTGAAAATTGTTGAAATGCTTCACGAAGGAAAAGCAACAAGCATTTTTGATCAATGATGAGAAGGTGAAAATTGTTGAAAAGGCTACACGAATAAAATGCAACAAGCATTTCATTTTTAATCAATGATGAGAAGGTGAAAATTGTTGAAAAGGCTACACGAATAAAATGCAACAAGCATTTCATTTTTGAGCAACGATGAGAAGGTGAAAATTGTTGAAATGCTTCACGAAGGAAAAGCAACAAGCATTTTTGAGCAATGATGAGAAGGTGAAAATTGATGAAATGCTTCACGATGGAGAAGCAACAAACATTTTTGACCAAAATGAGAAGGTGAAAATTGTTGAAATGCTTCACGATGGAAAAACAAGCTTTTTTGATCAATGATGAGAAGGTGAAAATATTTGAAATGCTTCACGATGAAAAAAGCAACAAGCATTTTTGATTAATGATGAGAAGGTGAGAATTGTTGATATGCTTCACGAAGGAAAAGCAACAAGCATTATTGAGTAATGATGATATGGTGAAAATTGTTGATATGCTTCACGATGGAAAAGCAACAAGCATTTTTGCGCAATGATGAAAAGGTGAAAATCGTTCCTTCACGAAGAAAAGGCAACAGCGGAAATTGTTTTCAAAAGGCCATAGCACGATGAAGAAATTCATCTCGATCTCAGCTGGATGTTCGTCTCCAACGACGTATAAAAACCCGTCTGAGATGTAGAGATGTGTAAATACTTTTATCATAGTTTGAATTCCTTATTTGCTGTTACTGAAGCACGAAATATGCACAAAACCTTACGAGAGCACATTTTGAAGTGCTTAGGACCATCCACCAAATCCACTGATCACCACCTCCCCTGAAACCGAATCAACACTCTAAACGTGTTCCCTTGTTCAAAAAGTATTTAAAATAAGATTTTCGGGATATGTTATTCATGGATGATCGCAGCGTGACGCTGGAGGGTCACAACGATAGTTGAATAGGATCGTACCTGAAGGACGACCCTTAAGCTCTTTGGCTGAGGTGTCAACAAGATGGCAGAGGGGTCATGTTTTGTGTATTGATCATTGCCAGGGAATTAGTTGGTCCTGGGGAGATACCGATGCTGGCAAAATACCCAACTTACGCGAAATTCCTAAGGATCAAACGTAAACCATGGCCTGAGGAGAAAAAAGAAAAATACTGACCCTTAAAGGGAAAGTGATATTTATGCACGACAATGCTTCAACTCACACTGCCATCCCAAAAGCGAATCTGTACGATCACCCAAGTTAAGCAACATCGAGCGTGGTCAGAACCTAGTCAGGCGACGGATGAGTGGGTGGTGCAATCGATAATAGCTCGGAATTTTTAATCGTAGAGCCTCGTTACAATTCCACTTGGGTTCTTTATATTTACTTACGCCCAAATACCATTGCGAAAGTTATAAATGCACCTCTTCTCACCTGAGCTATGGATTAAATAGTAATGCTTGTATCACTAATTTTTGGATGCCAACGAATACTCCTCGCCAGTCTTGTAACACCAACGAATACTAATTGTCACTTGCTTGTTGTAGTAGAGACTTTGTAATCGCAGTTACAACTATAGAAACGCCGTTGAATAATACCAGTGTCAGACGTTTTCGAATAGCACTCGCACTAATAGTAATTGCTCGGTAATACTAGTTCGAATAGTAATCTGTGTAGTGATCCGAATAGAGAAATAGTATAGTGAATAGTGTTGAGAATAGCGGTGAGAATAGTAATAGAGGATAGAGTAAAAATAACATTCAATTAGACGTCACGTGACTTCCTATTTATACGTTTCGTCTATGTTCACGTGATCCACTTTATTCAATAATGGGATCGTCTGTGTTTGCTCACTGGTGATTTATGTTCAAACTCAAGTGTCGGCAGCGACCCTTTATTCCTATATAACAACTAAGTTATTATTACCTCAAAAAAAAATTACAGTCTAAAAATATTTTCTGATTTTAAATAACCTGTTAGGGGATGATAAGACATAAAAAATAAATCAACCAAGCAAGCACACAACTGTTGAATACTTAGCTAAATGAATAAAAAAAATTTAATTATTATTTTTTTTAAATAACCGACTTATGGAGTTGCTTGCGTGTTCGCCGGGTTTTTGCCCTTTCGAAAATCTATGTGAGGAGACAATTTTCTTTGAAGAATAATATTTGGGAATAAATATCAACTTTTTGTGAAGTCACCTCTAACCAAATTCTGATTTTAATGTCTTCTATGGACAGAAGCCATCAAAAAAAAAATGGAGACTATATCAGTAAATAATATTAATTTTCCATTGTGTTTTTGACCAAGTTTGTCATACTTTCCTTAGTATGCCATTCATTTGAATAAATCATTATTGCGTTTGATCATTGTGGTTCTTTTATTATCTTCCCGTTATTTCAAAATGATTCGTTTGACATGTTTGCATATAAATTGGAACGACTTAAATAATCATATTTTGTATATCTTTGAATTAATGGAATTCTATATTTTAATACGATCACAGATTTTGTAATATTTCCTATAAACGCACGACGTATATTTGACCCATATTTATTGATTCCAAGACCATTGCTTTCATAATTATTATTATTTTATTGATTGGAATATAATCATGAAACGCACTGTATTCATGTCACATATTTTAAATACCCAGTAATAGATCTACTATGAAACAAAGGGAAAGTAGTATTTATGAACGACAATACTTCAGTTCATGCTGTTTTATGTATAAATTGGAACTGTTTAAATAAAGATATTTATCATATTTTCCTGCTGTCATAGGCTCCCAAGTAGGCATCTGTGCGGACGACACCACTATTTACTCTTGCCTCAGAAACAAATCTAGCGTCGTCAACAAAACTAACCTGGCCGTTTGTCTCGAAAAGGACCTCCAATCGGTTGTGAACTGGGGCAGGAATTGGCTGGTTAACTTTAATGCCTCAAAAACAAAACTGCTCCCTATTACTCACCAGAGAGAACCATCCCTGCCTGCCATTAGAATGTCTGACGCTCATCTCCACGAGATCACCTCTTTGCGACTTCTCGGTCTCACATTGTCTGCTGACCTGAGATGGGACAAATACATTGAGTCAGTAGCTTCGTCCGCCGCAAGGAAAGTCGGCTTCCTGTGCCGCGCCAGGAAATCTTTCTCGCCGGAGTCAATCCTTCAAATTTAAAAATCAAACATTCGCCCTTGCATGGAGTATTACTGCCATATATGGTCTGGAGCCCCTCCTGTTTGCCTCGGGGTCCTTGATAAGATCCAGAGACGGATATGCAATGTAATTGGCCCTGCTCTGGCAGCTCATCTGTAGACGTTCTCTCACAGACGTGCCGTTGCCTCCCCCTGTCTTTTTTACAAATACTTTCACGGTAACTGCCCCGATGAGCTGCTTTCGCTGGTTCCCAGCCTTCATGAATTTAAGCGTTCAACTAGGCTTGCATCTCGCTCTCACCCTTTTACTGTCTAAACTGTTAAATGTAGAGGTCCTTTCTACTCCAATAGCTTCATGTCTCGCACTTCTCGCCAGTAGAACTCCCTCCCTATTTCTTGTTTTCCTGATAGCTCTAATCTCCAACTATTCAAATGTAATGTCAATCGACGTTTCCAGATGCCCTGATCTATCCCCTAACCTTCTCTTCTTCCTTTCCTTTATCACTCCTCTTTGCTCTCGCTCCAAGACTCTGTAACCCCTTTGGATTCACGCCTTACTTGGGGTGGAATGCTTCAGAAAATATCAGCATTCTGTATTTTAATAAGATCACTGATGTTGTGATATTTTTATAACGGTACGGCCTGTATTTGGCCGGCATTTGATGATTCTTTGCATAAAATTTGAAACGAAGTGATCTTCGTCTCGAAGTTCAGCCTCCACAAAAGAGTTTACTTAGTAGGTTAAAACTTTTATTCTGTTTTCTTTTTGTTTTAAGATGGCATTAGAAGAGGTAAACTTAAGCTAACACCCTTAAAAAGACAACTTTAAACTCTATCTAGGCGGCTGTCATGTCAGCTGTCATATTTGCGCGCATTTGAAAGACATTTTCACAACTAATGTATTTGTGTTTATTTTATTAGAAATTCGGCTGTTTTAAACACGTAAAAGTCTCCTATCGTTATTTCTTTTTCGTTTAAGTGCCGTATCAATTCACGATCATGATTTTTTCCAAATTCAACACGCTTCTTGCTCTAAACAACATTTGACTCTTTATTAGCCCTCTATTTCCCCAGCTATATCAACAATAACCCTCCCTGTTATGGTCCGGTACCTTGTACCACGGTGATAGTCCAAGGTAGAACCAATAAAGAAGAACTCGAACACGGATATGGAATAACACAGATATATTACAAACAGGAATATATACAGAGAAGTAGAAAGTTTTAGTACGAACAATCCTGTTTAGTAGTAATTGTCTGAACGCGATTCTGTTTCGGACTGCCTCTGACTCGACTGACTGACGCGCTCGCTCGCTGACTGACAGACTCCTGACGGACTTCACTCCAGACTTCAGACTGAACGGTATTTAGTCACCCCCACCCACGAGGGCATCATGTGGCACAAGGCCGGTTTAACGTGGGATTTCTGAGCCCGTGGGCTCGGCCAAAATTATGCCCTTTGAACCTGTATAAACGGGTTCAGGGTCGGTTTACCTCACCGAGAGATACTCCGCCCTTCGGCGTAGCCTCGTTCGGGTTCCTCCCCGCCCAAAGGCAGAGAGTTCAACCGATCAGCCGGTCGCCCGACTTCGGGCTGAACTCTCTTCTTCCTCTTGAGGCACAGTATTTATTACGTATGGAATAGTCCATTATGTTATTATGGGTAAGGTCCCATAACACTCCCGGACTACATGAATTTAAACGAGCTACCATGCTGGCATCTCAGTCCCACCCTTTCATTGTCAAAGCGGTTAAATGTTTCTTCTCAAACAGCTTCTTCCACCGCACTTCCCGTCTGTGGAACTCCCTTTCCCTTACTTGCTTTTCCGATTACTATAATCTTCAAATATTCAAATGTAATGTCAATCGACATCTGACACCCTGAGCTTGTTCCCCGTCCTTCTTTGTATCCTGTCCTCAAACACGCCTCTTTACTCTTGTTCCCAATCCTCAGTAACCCCTTGCATTCTAGTGGCACTCTCGCATTGCATAGGGTAAATTGCCTTAAAAAAGGGAAAGCTACTTGTGTATCCCCTCTGTCCTTATTGACTTCTGTAGGGTACAGTGAGTGTTAACAGAGCATAATGCAAAGAATTTGAGGCAGTTTTGAGTTCAATCCCTGGGTCTGGTAGTTTTAGAAGTCATATACTCTGGTTCAGCGAAACAAATAAATAATCAACAAAAAGGTGAAAAATCTATTCAATAATGGCCGATTTTAAATATCACTTAATGATGTATGGATGGTGTAACAGCTAGCATCTTGGGACGAGAAATAAGCGATACAAGTTCGAAATCCAGTTGAATTCCTTACATTCGAATTTGTGTAGATACTCTTAGGAAAGTTATGAATGCATCCCTTTTATGGATTAAATAGTAGGGTACACTGAGCTCTTCAACCTTGATTAACAAGCAGTTTAAAAGAACAACAACTCTAAATTCAAAACTGGTTTGTCATGGGGCTAACGAATCGATCCTACAGTGTCTGTCTGTATTTCTGAGATGAGGTATTATGTACACTATTTACATTATTCGTACTATTGTCTTCATCTTTGTCGCCATATTTATTACAACGTTTCGGCCTTCTTCAGGTGGTTGGAATGTCGAACTGAACCCTTTATTTCGCTCACTGGGGTAGACTGTTCTAGTTCCACGTGACATGTTTAATGGATGTCAGTTATCAGTTATCTCCTGTTAATTCCCATCTCTAAGTTCTCCACTGTCCAAGTTATCCACTGTGCGATGTGTCCTCAAAGACACATGGCACAGTGGATAAAATAAATACATTTTTATATAAAAATTACCAACGATACATATTTAAAGTAAAATTACCAACAATAGATTTTTAAAGTAAAATGACCAAAAATACATTTTTATAGCAAAATGACCACCAATAAAGTTTCATAACAAAATGACCAAAAATACATTTTATTTAGTAAAATGACCAAAAATACATTTTTATAGCAAAATGATCAACAATACATTTTATAGTAAAATGACCAACAACACATTTATATAACAAAATGACCAACAATACATTTTTATAACAAAATGACCAACAATACATTTTGTAGCAAAAGGACCAATAATACATTTTTATAGTAAAATGACCAACAATACATTTTTATAACAAAATGACCAGCAACGGCAGGGAGTAACAGGTAGCAAGCCAGACTTATTAAACATTACTACTGAGCAGTGGCTTCAATCGTCATCGGAAGATGCATACTTGTGACGTAGCGCCCAGTTTAGATGAATAAATAGAAACCCTGCAAATAACGAACCAAGAAAAGCAGGCATAGGAGGTTATTAGGATATGGGTCGGTTTGAGAAAGCTCAAAAACTTTTTCCGATAAAAATTCATACAAACTCCAACATCATTTGTTTAAAAAGTCGAACGTAATTCCTTTGCATAATTCCCACTGAATAACTCTTCCTACTCTATCACGTTTGCTTTAATACTTCGTTTGCCATAATAACGAGGAGTAATGGTTAGCGGGCCAGTCTTATTAAGCGTTACTGCTGAGTAAAGAGTTCCATACTCACTGGATGTCCCATGCTTGTGGCGTTGTGGCAAACTGGGCTAAACTAAATAAACAGCAACCTCACAACGAAATTTGACACAGGGAAAGGACAATGTCGAAGGTTATTTTGGTAGTATGTTTGGTCTGGAAAGGATAAAAAAGATTTTCCTGTACAAATTCATATGAATTGCTTCTTCATTTTACGCCATTTTGGATATCGAGGGAAATTTGTACTAATGTAGGTGTTTCATAAAAGCAAAATAGTGTAAAGTGAACATTCAAAAAAAAGTTGGGGCGACTTGTAGAGAGTTTAAGATAAGAATAAGAAAGTTAAGGACAATGAATGAGTGAAACTCTCCAGTGTGTGTTGTGAATTTGTTAAGGGTTCCACCCCTTTTTGATACAAGTGAACTCGCCCAGTGTGTACTTGTACTGCAGCCGGTGAATACCCGGGAGTCAGAGAGTGACAAGTCAGACGGAGATACACTGATAGAATGATACAGTGAACAGTGAGAAAGTAAGAGTGTGAGGTAACTGCTTTGTAGGAGTCACAGTTGCGAGCATGTAGACTCAGAAGGAAGTCCTACTTCGATACTGAATTTCCCAGACTATATATATATATATATTATTATTGCTACTAACCGCATTTCTGGATCTACTAACCGTATTACCAATTGTATTATTGTGTAAATACATTTATTTGCTATATTTCATTCCTGCGTTTGTCATTCATTTGAGACCGGATTTCATCTCGGAATCCACAACAGAATTGAACCTTATAATCAATACTGGAAATAATTAAAGTAAAATATTTAAAGAAAAAAAAATAATTAAAGAAAAAAAAAGAAAAGGAAGAGCAGAGAGTGTATCTCGTGTTTTAACATTGAACAATGAATTATATTGTTCAATGTGAGATATTTGTTTTAATATGAAACAGTCCAAAATAGAAGAAAAGATGACAGGAAAATGATCAAGGCGCGGGATGAATGAAGATAACAGCTTTCAGATCAATTCCGCTTCTCCTTCGGATTATTCCACGAATCTAGCAGGCTGTCATATGAACCGCTGGGTCAGTTGGTTCTGCTTTAAGCAACGCACAATAGCTGAGTGGTTAGTGTTTGAAAAGCATTGGCAATACCAACTGTTCAACTAAATTTTCAAAGTGATAGTATTATTACCATATACAGGGTGTCCCCCCACAAAAAATTGATATCATTTTATAGTCTAATAACTCAGCTGTTCTCGAATTTTAACAAAATGTGTATTTGCTCTAGTTGACTGTGTAGACTTATCTCAATGTGTTTCTTGCGGGAAGTTGAATCTGCCGTGTCAGTGATAATGACAGTAGGTCATGAAGTTCACCTGACTTGACACCTTGATTTTTTCTATGTGACTATAGGACAGGTCTATACCACCCTCTTCTTACAAGAGTAGAGGGAATTAAGCAGAGAATCCCTGAGGCGCTGGAGAATGTTACCCAAAACATGCTACGGCGTGTTTGGCAGGAGCTGGACTAACAACTTAACGTGTGTTGTGTCACAGATGGCGCACATATTCAGCATTTGGGAAGATTTGTAAAATCGGTTATAAAATCTACATTCCTTTGAAGATCCAATTCAAATTTTGAAAAAAATATTTTTTTATGCGTCAGCATAAAGCTTATTTAAATTCGTTTGCCTGAGACATGTAGTTACTCAGATATTCACATTTTAAAATATCTATATATATATAGATAGATAGATGATAGATAGATAGATAGATAGATATTGATAATATTAGTGGTCACTGTATATATATATATATATATATATATATATATATATATATATATATATTCCCAAGAATAGAATCCAGGTCGAACTCAATGTCCAGGACAGAATAAGAATATAATATAAAAGGCTAAAAACACTAATATTCCATGGTTATAATTTATGACATTGGAATCGTAATCACGATCCAATTCATCAGCCCTACAAATTCAAAAAATCTATCTATATATATATATATATATATATATATATATATATATATATATATATATATATATATATATATACACATATATATATATATATGATTATGTCCGACAATTATTTAATATATTATCTGTTTGCACGTTATTTTTATACATACAATTTATTTAAGTAAATGCTAATGTTTTTTTAATTAAACATTATTAATTACATTTAACGGCCTGAATATCCGAGAAATCTCGTTGAAAACATGCGTTCTACGCATATTTTCTTCGAAATTTCTGAACATTCAGGTCGGTTAATATAATTAATAATGTTTAATTAAAAAACAGAACATTTTATTTAAAAAAATTCTATCTATAAAAATAACGTATAAACAGAAAATACATTAAATATATATGTATTTATGTATGTATATCTGTGTGTGTATGTGTGTGAAAAACCCCGTTTGCAATTGTAGAAAGAATTCAATTAACTGACAAATTTTTTAATGCGCATTTTTGGCCCAGACAGGTGTTTATTTATTCTTTATGTTAATTTCAGTAGTTACCATTGTCTTATTTATAGAAACTAGAACATCAAATATATATGTGTATAAAACATCAAATATAATATTGATTAGAAATAATAAAAAATACTTTTCAAAATAGTCATTATTTTTCTACTCATGAAATGTAAAATTAGGACAGAAAGGGTCTTCTTACGGCTAATAATAAAAACTTTAAAGGCTAAGTGTTGTAAAACATACCTCTGCAAATGCAATGTATGTAAGCAATTCAATGTAAATACAAGGAATAATATGTAATGAGTTTAATTTTAACAGATCCCCAAATGGGGCTCATGGCAGGTAATGGGTTAAGTATTATCACTAAAATCTCAATTCCGTACAAAAATAGACTCACACCAACTTCAAATTCAAATTTCCACAACAGCATTTATTAACCAATCAGTGACTTTATCTCAAACACCATTCAAAGCTTTCAAAAAGCAGACGACCATTCTTATCTTTTGCTACTAAATTTGGGGGATAACAAATAGAAAATGATTAACACATTTTTCCATCCTAAAAATAGATATTAAAACTTGGGGCGTGTTAAGGTTAACACGCCACATATTGCCCCAGTTAAGAACAGATTGAAGGTCATTTTCGATGTCAGATGTCAAATTGATTTTATTGAACCTCTCAGACTTATCTCGAAGAATTCAATCTTGCTAAAATATTAAAATATTCCCAGTACCTGATGTGATTCGTAACTAGATAAGTGGAACTTTAGTGGGGACCAAATCCACTAGTCAGTAGAAATGGTCAACCAGACACATTAACCATTGGCTATTATGTTGTGATTTACTAAGCTTAGCTTAGATCTTGAAAAGGTCTCATTCCTTTCCAAAAGTTCACCCATTTCAAGGCTGGAGAACCACTCAAAGTAGAGGGTTACTAAATAACGTATATGATATGAACTTAACATCGTAGAAAGAGAAGACCATAAAGATAAGGAGGATAGATAATGATTGAACCTTGATTGAAGAGGTTAGATGTTAGTGTTCAGGGAACCACCCACACAGGAGTCTGTTCTATAAAATAGCAGTTCATGATAGAAAAGGTTTCTGAATGGGACTTTCTCCTGACATTTAGAATATAGAAGAAATTAGGCTGATTCGACTCTGTGAAAATAGTATAGTGATTCCTAGTTGACAATATCTTAAATTTAAGAAAATAACGGTGGAGTGCCACTTTATATAATTTTTAAGTACATAGTAATCTTTAAAATGTTGGAAAATATTCTTCGTAATCTAATTTTCGCAATTTTGACTTTAAATTTATTATAGTCATTGCTCTTATTTTCTAATAATGTCGTGTATTGTCTCCCATACTTTCAAAATGGGCACCTTTATACACATAAAATATGAATGAAAATTATTTTTAAAATCTTGATGCAAAATGATTTGTATTAAGCTTTTCAATTTTTAATTAGTAAATATGGATTTCACTTAATAACAATATCACCTAACGCAATTAAAGGAATATAGAATTTTACAAGATTTTTAAAAAATGTAAAAAATATTATAATAAATTATTATAATTAAAATTTAAAAAACTGAAAACACTTCTTGTAAAAATTAATTATTCCGCGAATTTTTTTTCTTAAGACATTTGTGTCCTTAATAAATCTTATTTATAAAAGCAATTTTGTAATTAAATAATATCAGTTTTATTACATTTTTTTATGAATCAAGGCAAATTTTCGGAAAATGAGTAGCTATTATAAAAAAAATGAGATTTACTTTCTCCAAGGACTCCTGATTTCTCCAAGGACTTTTGCTTTTAACTAATAAATCAAATTTTGCGATTGATGTAATGGAATAACCATTCACCCCCATGAATGATTACACTATAGGTAGCAAATACCTATAAAGTCAACCGTCTAGGAAAGACTCCGGGCGAAGAGTGATAGAGACGACGGAAGCACGTCCGACCTTCCAATTAGTGGCACTCACTACTAGATTGACCTGTGTGTATAACTGTACCATATTTCATATTGTACTGGTTGTGTACAATAAACCTTTCTTCTAGTATCCACCTGGTGTTATGTGTTTATTCCCTTAGCACGGAATATAACAGCGATTAAATTATAATTTCTCGAAGTTTCATGGAATTAAATAAGTGATCGGGTAAATTATGAAAAAAAAATTTTTTGCCAAGATTTTTTCTAAAAACAAAAACTTCAAAAATAATTTAATTCATTAAGTCCTGAAAGTTTCATTATAATCCGACAATTATTTGATTTTTTGCAGAAATTTCCAAATCAATGTTGTTCACCGGATAAAGGCGCTAAAACACTAATCCTAAATATTACGTCGACCGCTAACGCTAAAAAATAAAAAAAGAAATAAAAAGATTTTTAACCAAAATTTTGAACGAGCTAGAAAGTATTAAAAAAAAATGTTCAAAAAATAATAGAAAATACCTTGGTCTTTCCTCTTATTAATAACCTAAACATTTTCACGATAAACGTTTGTTTTTATAAGTGGCCTTTTTTTCATCATACTATGCTGTTTTTTTTTTGTTTTATTTTTTTTTTTAGCGAATTAGTGAGAGTAACTAACACCATATTACGCCGAGACGTTCAAAGTTCTACGAAATTGTTATTTATGAAGCTGGTTGATCATAATTATGGAACACTCATGATGGATCGAACTCACTACTCAGTACTAATGGCCAACCAGAAGCACGCATTCTAGTTCATTAACCAACCAGCTTACACCGAGGCGGCTGATTCACTACTGATTTCCTATATACTACGCTTATCCACAATTATGGAGAATCCAGTGAAGATTTAATTCATAGTAGTAATGGTCAAACAAACTCGTTCACTAAACCTTATTACATATCGAGTTATCTCAATGCTCTCCCACAAAAGTTTTCCCATTCATTTTCATTCCATGTAACCCCCAGCGATAATTAATATCGGACTGCGTGTGGTGCAACGATAAAAAAAACTAATTAAACTTCCACCATAAACACGTACGAAATGGAGAATTGCTTTATTTTATTGATTGATAGATTCGTTTTTCTATGGCTTATCAACATTTTGCAGGTTATTTAAAGCCAGAAAATATTTTAGATTGTAAGCATTTTTTATATATAAAAAGATTATAATGGTTTAGTAATACAAGTCTTACTAATTAGCCCATAGCTGGATGGAAGAAGTAGATTTATACCTTTCCCTAAGGTATTTGCACGAACGGGAATATAACGAACACAGTGGCAACTGGAATTTGTCTCTCCGATTAACAATTTCATTATTTATTACAACAAGCGCACAACCATGCTTACAACATCTAGCCTTTCCAAGTAGTCACCCATCTAGATACTGACCAGGCCCCGACGTGGCTTAACTTCGATGATCGTACGTGAACCGGTGTTTCAATGTGATGTGGCCGCAAGCCCTTTATAGAATCCGCTCATTCTACCTTAAAGCACGTGGTATTCAAAAGCGGTCACCGATCTAGTTATTGACCAGGTTCGACGTTGTCTAACTTTGGTGATAGCCCAGAAACCGATGTTTCAAAGTGGCTTGGCCGTAAGACTTTTATACCACAGGCTCATACAAGCTTACAACACCTTGTATTCTCAAGCGTTCACCCATCTGGGTGCTGACCAGGTTTGATGTTTCTTAACTTCGGTGATCGCACGGGAACCGGTATTTCAACGTCAAGTGGCCGTAAACCCTTTCTATCACCCACATATTCAAGCTGACAATATCTGACATTCCCAATATGTCACCAATCTAAGCATTGACCAGTCTGGACATTGCTTAACTTCGGAGATTGTACGGAAACTGGTGTTTTAACGTGATGAGACAGTAAGTCTTGCCTTATTTTAATGACACTGATAACAGTATTTTCCCTGAATATTAATATACCAATTAATAAATGAATAATCCTAATTCATTTTTGCGACATTTCCTGGCATAATCAGCGGAGATGTTTTCTTATCAAGTTCAATTCACCGTTTCTTTATACGTGTCGCATTTATATTCATAAGTTTAAGGGATATTTTGTCCTAACTATCAAAAGTGTTTCTTCGCAGGAAGAAGAAAAATGTCGTTTTGGAATTTATTGTCAATCATAGGTCATCGCAATTTAGCTTTGACATTTGAAGTCTTAACTCATATAGTTGTTTAGGAGAAAGGTTTCAATGTGTGTTTTTTTTTTTTCATTTTCTAAGACCTTATCACTATGAATGTTCACTTATTTATTTACGCCAAATCAACTTGTTAAAATCACGAGGTAATGACGTCCGTATTTGACCTTCGTTTACAAAACAGACAAAAGGTTTGAGTGAAGTGTATACTGTTAGGAAGTCACATATCAAAAGTTCATTTTTCTAAAAAACTTTTTATGTTCTTTCATTAAAATGTCTGCCTACAATGTCTTGTTATTGATTTCTAGGTTCATGTGTCACTCGAATAGAACGTTTCTCAATGATTATGGATTCATTTTGGAAGTTTCCCTTTTTAGATATTATTTTCTCTCTATCACTTGCTTTCCTTGTTACTCACTCGCTCTATCCTTCTCTTTCAATCTCTCTTTATTTATCTTTCTGAAGCGATCTTTCCCGCTCTCTCTTTTCTTCCCACCCTCGGCTTCTATCTTTTACTCCCTATTACTCTCCTATTTCTTGTATTGATTTTTCACTCTTTCTTTATATTTCGCCATCTGCCTATCGCCCTTACTTTATCGCTTTCTTTATATTTATCTTTCTCTCACTCCTCTCTTTTTCTCTGTTCCTTTCGCCCTCTCTCTCTCTCTCTCTCTCTATATATATATATATATATATATATATATATATATATATATAAAGAGAGAGAAAGAATAAGGACAACAGGAAGAAAAAAAAGAAAAGTGTTGATTTATATGTTTCTAAAGATATATACACATACATATGTGTGTGAATGTATATATATATATATATATATATATATATATATATATATATATATAATATTATATATATATTTATATATACTAGAATGATCTCTGTCTGTCTGTCTCTCTCTCTCTCTCTCTCTATATATATATATATATATATATATATATATATAGGGTGTATAATATACTTTTACAACCTTTGGGCGGGTTCTTCATCCCAAAGCATCGACAAAAGCCATATAAACGTATTTCTGCAAATCATTCGTTTTTGAGTTATTGAGTTTAAAGTTAGTTTAGGGTGGATGGCGCTGTGTTGCCATACAGACTAGGTTACATCTGTCATTCGTGTACATTTGTGGCTAGTCTGTCTCCAAAGTTTTACGTGGGTAGTAGTGATTTTGTTGAGAAGTGTACTATTTAAAAATGGTAGGATATTCGTATCGTGAGTAGGCAGATATGATTTTTAAGCGTGAATAGTAATGGACGCAAGGTTACACGGCTGTATCAGATTGCGTTCCTAGACCGAAGGCAGCAGAGTCATTCAACCTTTGCTGCTGTTTATCGTCACATTGCTAAGACAGGATCCGTGGCACTACAAACTATGGATCGAGGAAGACCAAGATCCGCACGTACGTCTAACCACAAAGAATACCTTCTACAGATGTGTCGGAGACGTTCCCGGTATCAGCACACGCCAAGTTTCCCTAGCATGCCGTATATCTCATAATAACGCCTGGAGGGTACTATGAGATCCGTTGTTCGTCTGTTCAGTCTTGTTTTCGGATGGGGCAACATTTGGGAGAAATTGAATAACAAATTTACACAAAAAAAAAACATTTGTGGGCGGATCAGAATCTCTATAGAACAATACAGGCTAGACACCAGCATTTTATGTTCACAGATTCTGTCGGATTCCCATCCATATTTGATATGTATTTGATTCCAATTCATATGAAGGAGTAATTTATAAAGCAGAAGTAAAAGATACAAATGGCCAGAATATACATAGGATTACTGAAGGTCGCTTTAAGACGAGATGGTATAATTACAATACATTATTCAAACTTGAAAGGCTTAGGAATTCTACCAGACTAGCCAGCCATGTGTGTAAAGAACAATGCGGCGTAGTATCCACGTGAAAGAGGTTGAAGTGTAGAGAATATGTCTTGTCACACGAGACTGAATAAATTAATTCAAACTCTGTAACATCACGAAAGTAAAGACAGGAAATCTCCAGATATGCAAGCAATACACCATTTTTAGTCAAATCTGGATTGTAAAGATATAGTGGATATATTCTGGGCAGCTAGCTTCAATCTTCCTAGCATCATTAGCAATGAATCGTATCTATGAGATTCAATTGAGGCCTAGAATTAACTTGTCCCAAAAGAGGTTTTAAGGACGGTAACTCACTGAGAGAGCAGCCGTTCAGCGTGCCTGATTGGTTGTTGGTTGTTTTGTTTTATGGGATATCAACCTCAGTGGGTCATTTAATGCCAACAAAATTTTGAAATAGATTCATAGCGATAGTTTGGTAAAAAAAAAAAGGTGTGTATGTATACATATATATTTAAACCATTTTTCAATTAATCATATTTTTGAGAACAATCCAACTTCTTTTAGGAAATTTAAAATCTTGGATGGTTTTAATTTCGTAAAAAGTTTCTTTTTAATTAGTCATTTGTTTTGGTTTGTTGTGTTTTACGGCATATCAACCTCAATGGGTTATTTAATGCCGACAACTTTTTTTTTTTCCTGGTAATATTTTGTTTTGTCAAATATCTATTTCCTTCAAAAATGTATAACTGGTAATATTATTTTAAAACATATATTGCTGGTAATATTTTTTTCAAAAATGTATTGCTGGTAATAGTTTTTATCTTCAAAAATTTATTTCTGGTAATAATTTTTTACTAAGTATTTCTGGTATTAAAACCTATTTTTACACTTTTATAATGCTTTTTACCTCAGTTTGGGAGATGACTATTTGCCCATAGCTGGGACCCTAACAGGTGCTACCACACCGGGTCAGGGTGGACCTGGGAACACCAGCAATTAAGAGGTGGTTATATACTCTCCTCAAAACCTCCTGATCAGAGGCCTTGCTGCTGGACGTAGTTTATCGTCTTACCCTGGACGCGGATGTAGTTTATCGTCATACCCAGAACGGTCATCGTCCCTAGAGAAAACTGTTCGATGAGATCAAAATAATACTAGTCCGGCTTTTTGAGATATTGAAAGTTGCAAGTCAGTTTTCTCCCATTGAACTGCTTCAGCTAGGTTAGAATATAGATAAGCTGCCGGGATATGCTAAAACAAGTGGACGGATAGTTGCCTACTGGACATTTGCGTCCCGGACAACTGCGTACCAAACAATTGCGTCGCTGGCCATTTGTCCCCAGACAAATGCGTCCCTGAATAATTGCCTACCACTGATAGTTTATTGAAGCTTAATTTTTTTTAAACCCAAAGACCTAAAGAGTGTGAGTTAGGGCAGTGGAGGACTTGGAGAAGGGAATTAACAGGAGATAACTGATAACTGACATCCGTTAGACATGGCACGTGGGACAAAACAGTCTATCCCAGTGAGCAAAATGAAGAATTCAGTTCGACATTTCAACTACCTGAAGAAGGCCGGAGCGTACAACGGCCGAAACGTTGTAATAAATATGGCGACAGAGATGAGGACAATAGTCCGAATAATGTAAATAGATGGAGATCAAGTTGGACAATAAATGGCGAGGGAAAAATATTTTTAAAAAGACAAGTGTTAACTCCGATGAATTAAAAAGCGCGAAATAAAAAAAAAAAAAAAACTTCGATAACAAAAATTAACTGTAAACAGATATGAAATGGCAGACGGCTGCGATTTGGACTGCGTTGAAATAAACCTTCGTCGAATTGGTCACCCAGCAAATTCTTCTGATGTCTCATCGAGCAGACCTTCCTGGAAGGAGCTACGTCGATTATGGACCACGCAAACACGATAGGCTACACGATTAACTTATTTCCCAACAGATAGTGCCAGGTCGATTACAGTCAAGGCTTGTTTGCCCTTCTGATCTTCATCCTTTTTCTCTTGCCTTTGACCTTTTGTACACTAAATAATGAACGGAGTACTTTCCTTCTATCACTCCCCATTGCTTATATTTCACTGATCGAATTCTAAGCGCTTTCAAATTATCATATCTGTTATGTTACTTCACCCACGCACGCATGGATTCTCCCAGCTATAAATAGGGGCAGGTACTGCCTTTTGGAGAGGGAAGTTTCCAGCAGTCAGCTCTGACAGTTGGACCGAACATTCTTGCTGTAGCACTTTCGTTTGTATATGTTTGTATTACTGTTTCTGTTAATATATTTAACTTAATTCCTCGCTTTGTGTCTTTATTTCTGGCCCCTAACAAGGCCACAGCAATATCACTTTGAGAAACCGGTTCTCATACGATCACCGAAGTCAAGCAACGTTGAGCCTGATCAGTATCTAGATGGGTGACGACTTGGAAAAATACCAGGTACTGTAAACTTGGTTGTGTAATGGATTACGATTCGGAAATGGAAGTCACATAGCCGACTTCCTATTCTAGCCAGGCTCGTTATATTCACTAACGTAAAAAAAACCTGGGAAAGGCATGAACCTATCATTTCCCCAAGGGTATTTGCGCGTAAGTAATTATAACGAACATAACTGGAATTCGAATTTCCATAACCAATTTCCAATACCGAGCCTTTAACCATTGCACCACACGCATATCCAAGCTTACCGCACCTGTTATTCCCAAGCAGTCACCCATCTAGCTACTGATCAGGCTCAACGTTGCGTATCTTCAATGATTGTACAAGAACTCGTCCTTTGACTTGATATGGCCATAAACCGAGTATCTGCAATGAAAAGCAATCAAAATTAATTTAAACAGTGCTAGTCAAGAATTAATCAATGTTGATAATGTTTCCTCTAACAAAACATTAAAAATATTATTGGCTCGAATAATAATTTCAGAAACTTCAAATCTGACACTGAGCGATCGGGGAAAAATAAAAAGTCAAAAAGGTTAGATTTGATCATCAAATGGTAATACATTTACATTTACATAGACAGCCATCCTAAGTTAAATGTGTTATGGGTTCTAATTTTATATGGAACTTATTTTTTATCCTTGATCAACACTACTTACTGTTGGCCGCATATTTATGGCCGTATATTGAGTATCCCAGTTGCTGTGGCGGAAAGTAACTAAAATTAAAATGAGTGAAATACTAATCAAAAATTAATAACGGTTGACGATTTTTCATCTAACAAATAATGAACATTGCTACTAATAACACGATTTGTTCAAGTAACGTCAAACATATCACCATGCGATCGAAATAAAATAGTGATCTCATTGTGTGCCATTGGAGCTTCTAGAATATATTGCTGCAGAGCGGGATCACATTTATGAAAAACTGTCCAAATTCCACATTTTTGTATGCGTATGTAAGCTCTGTGAAACCATTTACATGACGTCTCTATTTTTATCGCACATGTTTTTTAAATTAATGCACATCGCAATAGCGTTAGGTTTTGTAAGGAAAGGAAACATGCTTTATGATCTTGGACGTCAATTTACCGTAGGGGATTCCGAAATTAGCGTACTTTCAAAATATTTGGCCTCAAGAAATTATTTTCTTCTTTAATTAGAACCGTATTCTTTAAGTCGAACTTATGGCCTGGCTTATTACGACGAATGTCTAATAGTTTGTCTAATTTTCTTATCGACTATGAGATTAAGCAGTTATTCTTAATAAGTGTTTGTGTTATGATTATGAATTCTTTCAGAAGAACTGTTTGTGTATTAAATGTGTTGTCTTTATTAAGTTTAAATCGTATAAAGACGCAATGCCTTAGAATTCGTCCGTCTTGGGAGACGACATTGTCGCACAGTACCCTACGGTATAGGGGAGATATCGTAACGGATCTGTGTGAGAAGTGAAACGGTTATCTATCCGGAAGACGGAACCAGCATGCCGAGTTCGAATTCTGACAGAATTTGTTTCGTTCGCTGCGCAATAATGTCCTTGGAAACGGTATGAATCTATAGCGCCAGAGATGTCAGATCAGGGCAGGTGCATACTACACCCGAACTCCCCGACTGGGGGAGGGCAAGCCTGATTATGACCCTTGCTATCTTATCAACATTTCTTTTATGTCTACCAACATTTATATAGATTCCAACATAAGCTAAGGACAACTGACTATTAAACGATGACAAATTTTCGTTGATTTGACGTTATTTTGAGGTCTTTTTTTTTTCTCATCTAAATTCGAGAATTTGTTTTGTTCATGATAAGTCTAGAAAAGAACAGTATATAAAATTTACTATTTTTATTCATAATATTCAAAGTGTTAAAATTATTCAATTTTTTAACAAGAAAACTCCCCCCGCCCAAAAGGGCGCAAAACATTGATGATTTATTCAAGAAGGAATGATGGAATGACAGGTCTCTAATTTATATTTAGATAATTTTTATTTATTTTCAATTTTTCTAGTTGAATTCTTCTCCGATAATGCATATAATATATTATTGTTTATAATCAGGTTACAATAATTTTGAATTTTATATAACTACTAACTTATGACAATTGAGATGTAGTAGAATTGGTGGGGGGGAGGTTTGTATCAAAGAATCGGGGTGGGACGAGATCCTTGCACTGTCCCTGTGTCAGCTGGTTAGACGATTCAAAACTCCACTCTCTTGTCGGTATCTTCGGGAGAATAGAGAACTGAGGAATAAAATTTATATTATTTTATATTATATTAATTGTCATGGGTCCTTACCTATAACTACAGAATGAACTCTTCCTAACACTATGTATACTACGCCTCTCAAGAGAGACGGTCAAACCAAGCCGAGCTTCTCGGCTTGACGGTCGAACTCTCTGATTCTGAGCAGAGAGGAACCCAGACGAGGCTCCGCCGAAGGGCAAAGTCTCGTTCGGGGAGGTTGACCAACCCGATCCCGTTTATACGGGTTCTACGGGTATTTTTTGGCCGAGCTTACGGGCTCGGGAAACCCACGTTAAACTCGGCCTTGTGCCACATGCAACCCTCGTGGGGGTGGTTAGATACCGAATCGAGTCGAGCCGATAGTAGTTCACTCCAAACCAGACTGACAGTCATACTAACACCTTCCACATCTTGTATTATTATGTATAATGTGTAATATACCTTCGTTATTTCTAATCTTGTGTTCGTGTTGTTCTTCCTTCGTCCTAACCTGGACCATAACATTAATTATTTTATGTTAAATCGTTTATTAATATTACTGTATATTTATATTAAACTCGTTTACGCTGGCTTGTAGAGGATGGCTTATTTTTCACTCCCGAGTCCCTTTCGTAACAAACGGAACATCATAAATCTATCGCTACTCTATCGTTATCCTTCATATAATAGGCGTACAACAATCGGCCATTTTATACCATTAATTTTTTTTTATCGTTAATATCCCTGCGGATAATGGAACCCTGGTTATTGGATATTTCGATAGTATCGAGCGGGGGTTCTGAAAACTGTTTCTTAGTTGAGGTGCCGCATCGGCGAACAAAGACTTTAAAAAGGGCGATCGTGCGGTATATTCAACCTGGACGCCATATTGTATCAAATGGCTGGGTTGCTCATGCCGGAGTCGAAGACATTAACCAAGTGATCTACTCTCATGACGTCGTTACTTATCAGTAGCATTTTGTAGATCCTGCGCTGCAAATACAGCCCCGCGTTTCCGGCATTTATTTGCTGGCTAGTCCCCAATTACCCGTTGTAATCATATTTAATTGTAAATAAACATATACACCTCACTCTTATTGATTTAAATCCGTTCAGGGAATAGTAGTATATTTTACGCCTCTTAAGTGAAGGATTACCCGCAAATCTTCAGATGAGCTCCACTCTTTTGTTTCACCAGTTCAGAACTTTACAACTTTACATGTTAGCGTTCACGGAGCCGATTCACCATGTTATTTCATCCATATTCCATTTGTGAGGAAGAACTTCTAAGCAGAAAGCTTCATTTTCACGAGAACTACTACGCGTGGATAGCTCTTTAACCTCTTCAACTCGAGTGCCTCTCCATTACCATAACCATTCACTTCCTTCCACTTCTACTTCCGTTCATGTTTATATCATACACGACATTCAAAAATCCTCTACAACGAGGGACTATTAAACCTTGTATTGGGTGAAAGTTAGTATAAAATAAAAACTAAACGAATTCAAAGTCGAGCCGCTAAGGATGTTGGGTAATCTATTACTTCTCGCTCTAGAAAATCTTGCGGCTGAGCCGATGCAAAAAATATTGGTTTACCTTTTTTTTCTTGGACTAAAAGGAGAGTCTTGTATGGAAAAACAAAATCTCCAAATAAAGTAATAGAATATAATAAGTGATATTGAGTTAGCTTCGTTTTAAAATGTTTTTGACCTCGTAAATGTTAGGGCAGATAAAATCTAATTCAACCTCAACGGTTAGGGGAGTTAATTGTAAGTAAAATTAGTCTTTTGACTTTATGACCTGTATTACAACAAATCAATTAATATTCTAAGATAGTTTGGACAGGACCAGATCAGAGGCTAGATGCTGGCGATCAGCAAGATCAGTAAAAATCAGTAGACATCAATTATGGATTAAAATAGTGTTTTGTTTTTTTTTCCTTCTCCCAAACGAAAATAAAAAATAAACCGGCCAAAAATAGCTTGATTTTTTTTTCACAATTTATTTCTAAAATATTGCGCAATTCTTAATTTTTTCGTTTACCGTGTGGATCACTCTGTACAAAGACCGGGAGCCATTCAAGATAGAGGGGTAAAGAGTAAGAGGCAGAGTTTATACGGATATGTGGTTAAGATAAAGGTTAATCCTAGACTTGAACAGGTTAAAATTGTAGTGATCGGGAAAAGATCCCCTTGGGGGTCGCTTCCATAGAGCAGTTGTTCGCTGCCCGGGAGCCATTCGAGATAGAGGGGTAAAGAGAAAGAGGCAGAGTTTATACGGATATGTGGTTAAGATAAAGGTTAATCCTAGACTTGAACAGATTAAAATTGTAGTGATCGGGAAAAGATCCCCTTGAGGGTCGCTTCCATAGAGCAGTGGTTTGCTGCTCGTGTGGAACTTACTTCTTACCAATGGAATACGGAAGAAATAAAAGTGGTTCGCCAAAATGCGCGTAGCATAGCCGTTCCGAGCCGTGAAGGTTAATACTGGTGCAATTAAGGAAAGTAGTACATTTGAGTACTCTCCATGGAAATAGCGATGGAGCAGCGAGAGTCTTGAGAAGTTTCCTCTGTGACAGAAGGGTTGTAAAGTGGAAAATTATTTGTCACAAACAAGGACGATTGTGGACTCTTTCGAACCTGTAAAGTGACGAATGGCAGTATTCCATTTTACAGACAATAAGCTATAAAAATTTACGAAAATTAAACATGATTTTCATAATTGTTTTATGCGTCCATAATAGTCAAAACTAGAGAAATTGCATGTGACTGTGAGAAAATCATGCTTGTTTCAAAACGGTTGGAGTACGTGAAACATTGCTCTCCTATATGGGTCATATCGCGAAGTCTATGTGATTAATGACTGAGCTTGATGGAAGTCAAATTGACTTGTCAAAATTCTACGGAAATGTCTCTTGCATCAGTTCTGCATCAAACTGCCCGAGTCTGCAGGAGCTCTGTCTCGAGTGACTTCCAAATTTCGCCGACATCCAGGGTAACACTGCTACCTCCGATATTTCTTGGTAAACTCTGCTAGTCATTTTCGCTCATTCTACAATCAACACCAAGAGCTATTTCGAACTATGAGAAACAACAGTAGGTCAATCCATGTTACCTGTTGGTTTCTTGAAATATGTTCTGAAATGTTTCCTGGTGAAGAGGTGTAAACTC
>CAHIKZ030000585.1:867500-917500 GCA_903632075.3 Acanthosepion pharaonis
TATATATATATATATATATATATATATATATATATAACACATTTTGAAAATTATAGATATAGATTCCTCATTGCAAGCACAACTCGGAGTTTCATATATATATATATATATATATATATATATATATATATATATACAACTCGAGTTTCTTATATATATATATTTAATTGGATTGATATGAGTTTGTAGGGTCACAAATTCACATCAGTACAACTAAATATGTTATCTCTACCTCTGATATTGAGCGCTTTCCAATAAGTACCGCGCATATAATATATAAATAATATATATAATATATTGCACCCACACAGACACACACATATATATATATACACTTTTCATTCATATATATATATATATATATATATATGAATTATAAAATTATAAAATTATAGTTAAAACCATTACCGATGATTGATATATATATGTGTGTGTGTCAAAAGGCCTTCCGAAATAGTTGGAGCCTTGCTCATTTAATGTGTACTAGACAGATAATTTTTCAGTATCTACTATGGTATATACAGAGTGAGTTAAAAATAATTCTTGGATATAATCTTAATATTTTACCACCGGTTATTGATGTCCTTATTAAATTTCCTTCGTTAATTCCTTAATCAATGGGTTGATGAAAAAATGTTGTCTTTTTTTTTCTTCCTGAAAATAACTCTATTGAGTGCCCAGACCAAACTCTCCCAGATTTCTTTTTCGGGTACATCATGAAAGACCTTATTTATCATGAAAAAAACCGTACTATTCAGAAACATTGAGGAAGTTGGTATCGAATATTCGAGAGTCTGTACCACTCTGTAACTCATTGGCTGTAATTGTGTCTTGATCAGTGAGGAGGGTATTTTGAACTATGTCCATCTTGGTACAATTTTTTAATAATTTTTCTGAAATAAATGGTTGGATAAACATTTCCTTCATTGTTTTGTTCCTTCTAGTGCAGTGAAATTCAAATAGCATGCAAACTATCAACTATCAAATCACGTGCTATGTTATCATAGGAGAAAACAAAAGTGAATATAGAATAGGTATAGTTTTTTCCAAAAACCAAAAATTGGTACAAAACCAAAACATTGACCTGGGAACACTAGTAAATAGCCTCGTCACATGCAAACTTTCATACGAATGTCATTCATAGCGCCAAATCCGTTCAGAAATATCTAAGCTGTCAGTTGTATACAAACCATTCTAAGATTCATGGTTAAAAATAGCCATGAGCGAGTGAAGCCGGGCGGTCTTGGCAAAGACCATCCTTCTTTGAACATTGTGGACTGACGCTACAAAATCACAAACAAAGTACTGTACCAAAAAAAACAGAATCCACATCACTTGATGACTACCAGCAGTAGCAACAACTAAAATGGATAGCACATGTCATTCAAAGAGAAAATAATTATGCTTACATTACACACTGCTATAAACCAATGGTTAGGAAGGAAACCCCTACCAATGTTGGATAGAGTTACTGGAATTGTGAAACCTATTTTCCTGAAAACTGTTTTTGAGAACGGTATTGGCTGCCCGGTAAATGAATACGACATATTTCCTTTTTTTCTGGAAACGGTTGTTACCATTATACCATTACCATACAAAAGGACTCAAAATGGGCCAAGGGAATTCAAAATTTAATAAATCCTTTTAACTTTAATTTACAATAACATAGTATTTATATAATACTAAGCAGATATTTTCTATTAATAGAAATAGTATTTCATATAATACTGAGCAGATATTTTCTACTAATAGAAATAGTATTTCATATAATGCTGAGCAGATATTTTCTACTAATAGAAATAGTATTTCATATAATACTGAGCAGATATTTTCTACTAATAGAAATAGTATTTCATATAATACTGAGCAGATATTTTCTACTAATAGAAATAGTATTTCATATAATACTGAGCAGATATTTTCTACTAATAGAAATAGTATTTCATATAATGCTGAGCAGATATTTTCTACTAATAGAAATAGTATTTCATATAATACTGAGCAGATATTTTCTACTAATAGAAATAGTATTTCATATAATACTGAGCAGATATTTTCGTTGCGAAAGATATCTTTAAGAAACGTCCATTTTCAGCTTGGCACGAACATGTCCTCTCGAAGACAATTTTCCATCAAATTCCTCGGACATTCTAATCCTCAGGTTTCTGTTTGAATTTTGTACTTTTGTCGTTAGAGAGTCTGGGGTCTGTTGGCATAAACCTTTTCTTTTGGATAGCCCCACAGGAAGAAATCTGGTCGTGTCAGATCCGGGAAAACTGGAAGTCAGTTTATGTCACAACAGCATGATTTTTTTCCTGAGAATTTGGATTGGGACCCACGCCGTTTGATCTGTCACCCCCATCTTGTTGCACGTAAACAGGTTAAGGCTTTTAAGATTTCGTTAAAGCGACGGCCGAGTGATCCCAGCCTGTCGGGACCGCCTTCGAGTTGATGCGCTTGGATCTTCTCCGATTCTCTCCCTTACTCGCCCAACTACTCCTTCGTTCCTAACGGAACTTGCTCCGCCACTTTGTGGAAGGTTACTTATTAAATCTTAACGCTCAAAACTATCTTTTTTTTTAAAGCGTTTCACCCTCAAGCAAGGCGGGAAACCACTAGCATGCAAAGGGTTACAGAGAGTTGGAGCGAGAGCAAATTGGAGTGATAGAGGAAAGGATGAAGAGAAAGATAGGTGTTAGATCAAGGCATCTGGAGACGTCGATTGACATTCCATTTGAATAGTTGGAGATTATAGCTATCAGGGAAACAGGAAAAGAGGAGGGAGTTCCACAGTCGAGAGGTGCGAGACATGAAGCTATTGGAATAAAAGAGACGGCTACATTTAACAGTTTCGACAGTGAAAGGGTGTAAACGAGATGCCAGCCTAGTAGAACGCTTAAATTCATGAAGTCTGGGAACCAGCGAAAGCAGGTCATCGGAGTAATTACCATGAAAGTATTTGTAAAATGACAGAGGAAGGCGACGGCACGTCTGTGAGAGAGCGACTGCAGACGAGATGCCAGATCAGGGTCAATTACATTGCATATCCGTCTCTGGATCTTATCAAGAACCTTGAGACAAACAGAAGGGGCACCAGACCCTATATGGCAGCAATACTCCATACAAGGGCGAATGGTTCAACTTTATACAATAACTTTCTCAGATAAATTCTTAAACTTGATCAAAGACCTTCATTCTTTGAACTGTCGCTTCAGATTGGTTGATTGATTCGTTTTATACGGTTTGTCAACACGCTTTATTAATTAACCCATAGATGAGGAGAGAAGAGGTGAATTTATACCTTTCTCAACGATATTTTTGCCTAAGTGAATCTAACGGACCCAACTAGAATTGGAACGCGGCTCTCCGAAAAAAATTACGTGGTATTTCCAAGCCGTCACCTTTCGTGAAACTGATGGTTTAAGCCCGTTGATTGGACAGGAAACAGTGTTTCAGCGTAATGTGGCCGTAAACTCTGCGGCTGCAGAAACACGGACAAAGAACCGTGCCGAATAACAGAAACCACATCACTTGAGGATTTTTAACAACAGTAGCAAGAACAGTTACAGAGCCATTTTGGATAAAAAAAAAAAAAAACAACCATTTTCGACAAGAAATCTTGCCTTCTCACAAACTGCACAGTCATCAATTCACGGGTAAAAGGAAAAAGCGCCACAACATCTTTTTCCTTTAATACTGGACGTTTGACCTCCAACTGAGCCGATCAGATACATCAACCGAGTTCAAATATTAGGTTGGTGCAAAAATAATGACGTAATAATGTCGTTTTTTGACCTTAAAAAATACGTCAAAAAACGACATTATTACGTCATTATTTTTGCACCAACCTAATATTTGTCCATCCTGCGTAAGACGATAAACTACGTCCAACAGCAAGGTCTCTGATCAGAAGGTTTCAAAAAGAGTGGAACAACCTTTTAATTGCTGATGTTCTAAGGTCCACCCTTTACCCGTGGTGGTAGCACCTGTTAGGGTCCCAGCTATGGGCAAATAGTTAACCCCCAAACTGGGGTTAAAACACTATGAAAATGTAAAAATAGCTTTTAATACCAGAAATACTTTTAAAAAAATTATTACCAAGCAATACAGTAAAAGAAATCAAAGAAAACCGAATATTTCCAGTGTTGCACTTGTATGCGACCATGCGTTGCCATGGAGGAGAAAAACGTTTTCCTATTGACGACTAAAGGGCGAATTACGACCATACGGTGGACACATACCAGTTGCTGGACGTATAAATGTCCATGTCATTTTAAGCACTCTAAGTGAATTATACCCGACAAAATAACTACGCACACCATATTACCTTTTTTTGCGTCGGGCTCAGCTTTTGGGATCGGGTGTAGAGATCTTGTCGTATGTAACAATTTTTACATATATATATATATATATATATATATATATATATATATGTGTGTGTGTGTGTGTGTGTGTGTGTGTGTGTGTTTGTGTGTGCATTTAGGCAGCCATCTTTCTTTCATGCACATTTTATTGAAAACAACAGACAAGGTGCTTTTATTTAGTTTTTTATACACTTTCTCATGCGATCTATTTTTTTTTCTTTTCGGATGATAAATTATATAAAAACTGTCCGAATGTTCCTTTTATCCGAGCGCTTTCGGCTATACATTTAGCCATTTTCAAGGATTATATTTTACCTATTAAAATAAGAAATAGTTTGTTGTATATATGTTTTATAAAATGTTTTCATTTTTCAAAACACGGTCAAGATATTATGTCCATGTTCAAAGTTAATATTATTAAGTGTTGGTTTGTTTGTTTTTATTAATAAGGCTTCATTAATTTTAGCCTTTGTTTTGCATATAGATGATGCTATTATATTAGTGTTGTCAACAAGTATGTTATGAATAGTGCCCTGTAGGTCTCCATGAATATTTAAATGACATCTGCGTGTCAAACATGTAGTGTGGCCTATATAATTATTTACGAATTTTGATTGATCAGGAATACAATTCCTTAATGGACATTTAAATTCGTAAATAATATTTGCCCTATTTAATATTGTTCTAAGAGGTGAATTATTATTTTTAACTTTAAAGTTAGATGTTTTAAATTTTTTGCAATAAATAATTAATCTATTTTTTTGCTATTGTCAACTGGTGTTATGCATGTTCTTAATACTGTATCCATTCTGTTTATAATTTCCGTTCATCTGATTTTTATAAAAATATTAATGTTATTATTTATGTTTCTATTCTCGCCGTTGTCGTTATATATATATATATATATATATATATATATATACAAGTATAGGATTGGTGTACACGGAATAAATTACAATAACCAAAAAATACTATTCTTAAAAGAGTGCTCAATACAGAGTAGAGGAAATATAAAAAAAACACTCTTTATTCAACATTCACCATCACTTGATAAGACACCAGAAGTGTTAAAACAAAATAGCTATTTTTGTAGCGATTTTATATCATATTTATGTTATAATTTCCGAATAAATTAGATAGATAGATAGATAGATAGATAGATAGATAGATAGATAGATAGATAGATAAAAGGATCTCACACGTAGATAGATGGTTAATTAGATAGTTAGATTTGAGCAGAGACTGGCGGATAGATAGATAGATAGATAGATAGATAGATAGATAGATAGATAGATAGATAGATAGATTTGTACGGATAAAACTTCGTGTAATACAGAAAAGTTCATTTGGATATTAACGTCAGCAAAATCATTTTTCCGATACACAATACAAATCATACTGTTTTGCTTCTGCAGTATATAAAATGCCCCAAAAGCATTTATTTTTATATTTCCTTTAAAATTAAGTAATTCACTGAGGTAAAGACAAGCTGCGTTAAAGTGGGACCTATCTCTTTTTCTTTAGAAATTACATTGATTAAATAAGTTAGGTGAATCAGAAAATTTGAATGAAGGTCATCCGTGTCATTCGCTTATGATGGTACGAGATTCACTTACGATTAGAAAGAATTAATCCTACTTATTCGGCACCTGTACTTGGCTCTGCAGCAAGGACGTTTTGAATACGGAATATTTGGTGAGAATTTTGGTTCTTTTGCGTATTCTGAATGAGCTGGTGGTAAGGCAGGGTTAACAGGGGTTTTTTTTTTTTTTTTTTTGTTTTTCCTTTCTTGGCGGGAAATTATCTTATGTTTATTGGTCTTAGTACTACTTTATTTAATTAATAAAGGAAAATTAAGGCCAAAACATTGGACAGAGAATAAAACGAGGAAGAAAGAAATCAGGAAAAAAAGGAAAAAAAAAAAACAAAACAAAGACAAAGACCATAAAAAAAAATGTGGTGATAGAAGGAAGAAAATGGAAATATCGTTTAGGAAAATTTTATTGCGTGAGAAATACAAAGAGGGCGAAAGAATCGAAGACGACAATAGTGAATGAATTGCAAAAGAAGACGAAGAAAAAGAATGAAGAGAATACGAGAAAAGTGGGAAAGGAAAAATCGGGATGTATTACAGAAAAGGAAGGAAAGGAAGAATGAGAAGAAAAAATGGAGGCGGGAAAAGATTGGAACAAGCAAAAGGTTTTAGGAAAATATTAGTAACGTAGAAATAAAGAATAAAAAGAAATGAAAAGATTTAAAAATGAAGAGAAATAGAATGTGGAAGGCATAGAAGAAGAAGAAGAAGAAGAAGAAGAAGACGAAAGAAGAAGAAGACGAAGAAGAAGAAGAAGAAGAAGAAGAAGGAGAAGAAGACGAAGAAGAAGAGGAAAAAGAAAGAATGCGAAGAAAAGAAGAAAAAGAAGAAGAAGAAGAATGAGAGGAAAAAGAAAGAATGCGAAGAGAAGAAGAAAAAAGAAGAAGAAGTAATAGAAGAAGAAGAAGTAGAAAAAGAAAAAGAAAAGGAAATAATGAAGAAATGCGGGAAGAATAAAGAACCATAATTAAAATAAAGACAGAAATGAAGAATAATAAAATGTTTAAAGAATAATATAGATAAATAGTGAAGAAGAACAAGAATAGAAAGAAGAAGAAAAAAGGAGGAAGAGATAAACGAAGAAAAACGGGGAGAATAAAGAATCATAAGAAGAAGAAAGACACAAATGGTGAAGAAGAAGAAGAAAAAGAAGGGAAGGAAATAACGAAAAAAACGGGAAGAATAAAGAAGCATAGGAAACAAAAGAACAAAATTTAGGAAGAATAAGGTGTATAAAGATATACATAGATATATAGTGTAGAAGAAGAAGAGAAGGAGGAGATAACGAAGATATACATGGGGAGGGGGGCTAAAGAAAAAGAATAAGGAGAAGAGGAAAGATAAAAATGAAGAAGAATAAGGCGTTTAAAGAAGATATATATAGATATATATTGGAGAAAAACACAAGAAGAACAACAACATCAAGGAAGAAGTACTAAATAGCAGGAAGTAAATGCAAAGCTTACGATGAATCGTTTGCGAATGAAGAAGATGAAGTCGAAAGAAGGAAGCTGAAACAATGAAGACGATGAAATCTAAATTGAAGAAAACGAAAAATGAAAATAGAAATGGCGTTGAAACTGATGAATTTACCGAAGATTATATTACGAAATGAAATAATGCGGGAGAATTGGTTTCTTCAAGATTTATGCGGGAAATGGCGAAGGTCAGTCGTTTAGTTCAAAATAAAGCCAGGATGGGAAAAAGATAATAAATTAATACTCGGATATGAAATCGGAATCTATTATTGAAAATAAATGGAAAAGAGGAAAGACGAAAGGACAGGAAAAGAAAAAGAAAGAAATCGATAAAGAAAAAGAAAGAAATGAAACATTATAACAATTAAATGCTATTGATAAAAAGGAAAGAAAGAAATTAAACAGTATAATGTTAAAAATCCAATGAATAAAGAGAAAAAAGAAAGAAAGAATAAAAAACAGTAAAAATACAAAAAGATAAATAAATAAAAAAGAAAAGAAAAGTCAAACAGTATAAACATAGAAACGAAGAGACTAAAAGAAAGAAAAAAAAGAGAGAAAGAAAGAAATGCAATAAAATGAAAGAACTAAAGGGAAAACAGTATAGCGAAAAAAATACACTGAATTGAAAGAAAGAAATGGAGTACTGTAATAATAATAATAATATAATGAATGAATTGAAAGAAAAAAGAAAGAAAGAAAGAAAGAAAGAAAGAAAAAAGAAAGAAAGAAAGAAAAAAGAAAAAAGAAAGAAAGAAAAATGAAAGAAAGAAAGAAAGAAAAAAGAAAGAAAGAAAAAAGAAAGAAAGAAAAAAGAAAGAAAGAAAGAAAGAAATCAAAGGGTATAATGATAAATCATGGATAAAACGAAAGAAACAAACCTGGGAAAGAAGAGGAATTATGCCTTTCAGAATTATATTTACGCGTAAGTGAATATAACTTCACAATTTCGATTACACCACCCGCACATCCAAACTTACAGCAACTGGTATTCTCTAGCTAGACGTTGCTTAACTTCAGTAATCGTACAAAAACCGATTGTCGCGGAGGGGGTGGTAAAAAAACTAGTATTAGAGATAAGTAATTTATTTTCAAATTTTGTGGATAGTGTTACAGCGCATGATTGTGGATTTTGTGTTGTTGATATTAGAAATGCAGTTGTACTTTGAACATCAACTATACAAAATTCATAATCCTACCCTTTAACACTCTAAAAAAATAAATTATCTCTAATACTCGGGTCATCACGGCTACGTCCAAGACAATCGAAGATCCAATTAGGAAGAAAAACAAATCCAACACCACTTAAGATTCCTGTATTTATCAAATAAATCTCTTACAATGTAAATACACTTACATCGGCGCGACATCTCGCAATCTAGAAGCCAGAATCTATGAGCAAAAAATGGATCTACGTTGAGACAAACTTTAAACTAACTCGTAATACAAAGGAATAAAACTGGCCATAATTTTGATTTTAGAAATACCGGCTTGATTAAAACAAATAACATTGTTCTTTTACGTTGACAGAACTTCGAGAGAAGACTGATAAATGGTTTTACAACTGTCAAAAACTGTATATTACATCACCAGCCTTTATTCAATTAAAGAATCTAACGTATGCTTATCTAGCACAACGTGGACTATCATCAACTATGGCTACTAGAGGTACACATACACACACTGTTATGAATATAGATTATCATCTGAATCCCACATAGACAGACAAGAAGTATGATACACTTGACGTACATTCAGCAATATTTACGTTTTGTTTTTTTCAGTTAGGCTTGGAACATGTTAATTTTTTTGAGATTCGTTTAAAATTCTTTTATTCTCATTTACCAAGTACATTTTATCTTTTTCCAAGATCATATTCGATTATCCATTATGGAATTTTTTTCTTTTATTTTATAAAAATTCCATAATTTTTTCCATGTTCTAATGAACGCTGAGCACATTGTCAATCGTTTTGCATTTAAAAGCATATTGAAAAATTATGGTAATGGATAGCACACATCTTTATATAAATACATATACTAATCAACAACATATTGTTTTGTACCACTTGCATACCTGAAGATGATCTTGGAAAAAGATCGAAAGTACTTGGGAAATGAAAATAAAATAAATTTAAACATAGCAATGCTATAGCACATTTCTCTCACCATTTAACATCAATACAAGGAAGGCTGTTCGTGATTATGAACGGATTTTGTTAAAAATTAGCAAATATAATGTCTGTAATTTATTCAATCAGACATGACTAAAAGAGAATCTGCTGCCTAAATACAAAAAATACATACATAGACACACACACACACACACACACACATATATATATATATATATATATATATATATATATATATATATATATATATATATAGAGAGAGAGAGAGAGTATGTTCTAATAGATTTGACCGATTTTAAATGTGAATTAAGTTTAGGGGTCTAATTTTTTTTCTTTTTCTTTCAGATTTGGTAGATATTTAAACGATATTATTTTTCACACATAATTGCCATAACTTAAATAGCATGATCCAATAGAGAAATAGATTTTCACAATTAACACTTATTTATTTACTGCTGACTTTTACCCGTCTTAATGAAACACCCTTACATATATATATATATATATATATATATATATATATATATATATGAAGAAGAGAGAGAGAGAGAGAGAGAGAGAGAGAGATGAGGAGTTATTGGAAAAATCGAAAAGAAAAACAACGATATGCAATGTGAAATTTGTTTCTCATATATAAGACATTCGCTTATGTCTATTATGTCCAGATGCGGTTAGAAGTTGACCGAATATTCCAATGAAAACAAATCAGAATCGGTCTGTATCTTAGTTTTCGTCCCCCAGGTGAAGTATTATTGGCTTTATCGACAGCAAATTCCAACAGGCGATCGTTTTCTCTCCTCTTGCATTCCCTTGTGTCCTTTTCCGAAAAAAAAACAAACTGTTGACGAACAACAAAGATGGGAAGACATTTTTTTTTTTCAAAATCTAAAATGTTTTTGAGAAAAGGACAAAGGAAAAAATATATATTGAAATTGAATATTTATCGTCATTGTAAGTTAATTTTCGTGATTGGACGACGAGTAACAGTTGGACAAACATTAAAAAAATTAATTAGTTAGCAGCAACAACAATAATGGTAATGGTAATATTTGCTGTTTCCTTATAAGGAAACATTAGGCATTCATTAACCAAGTAGCTAGGTATACTATCTCTTGAAATTTATGTAATCTTTTTTTATTAAAACAACTTTTAGGGAAGTAAATTTTTCAAATCCACTGTTATCACTTTTTCTAGTACTGATGGGAATTTCCTTCCTAAGCTTTCGTTTGAAGCCGTGTGAAATTTTAACATCTTGATTATGTCTTTATTTTCTCTTCGAGTTACATGTGATATCTATTTAAGGTGTAGCCGTTGATGAAAGTCTTCAACTGATGTGGTTTCTGTTATTTGGGACAGTATCTTGATTGTGTAGCACCAGGCCACGTGGTTAAAAAAAACTAGTGTCCTCACTAAGACTTACAGCCTTGATTTAGTCGCAGCCATCTTTAACCATCGATCTGAGAAAACGGCTGTATACAGCTGATAGTTATTTGAACAGGTTTGGCGCCATACATAGCGTTCATGTGAATGTGTCGAGCTGATGAGCTCATTTAAGAATCGTATGTCATGTGAGTGTTAAATTATGTAGGCCTTCTCGTTATGTATCCTAGAAAATTATGAATTAGGTTCTTGTATGCTCTACAGAATCACAACCTAAAAATATTAGCAAATAAAAAGAAAAACACCACACCTGACGACTGCCAAGAACATCAATATAGGAAAAGGGAAAATAATGATATAATCTAAATGTTGACTTTCTACACCACCTTAAACAGAATGTTAGGAAGGAAATTCCCATTATTGCTGGAAAGAGCGATAATACCCAATTGTTTTTGTTTGTTTGTTTTTTTTTCTGAAAAAAATTTTAAAAGAAAAATCTTATAAATTTCAACTAATATAACATTGATTGTTCTGACAATGAATGACGAATGTTTCTTGCATGGGAACGGTTAATCTTAAGATTAACATGTTTCTTAAATTTTTCTCGCTCCTCCCATGCCCAGTCGGGGCATTCTCAGAATTCACTTCTAGAACGACATCAATGTCGCCTCAAACATCTTCATTTGGGTTATGTTTACATAGTCGAACAAGGCAAATAGCTTCTGTAGTTGGATGCCCAAAAAGTTTTGTTTTTTTTTATCAACGCCATAGCTGTATATTTCTATAAGTTCAAACTGGGAAAGCTGAAATACGAAGATCTAACCCACTATCCAGCATTTAACCAAAAATTAAGAAAATGACTTAAGATACTTAGATAGAATCTAAGTCTTTTTTTATCTTTGAAGAGAATGTTCGTCATTCACTGCATTATACATTAGATATTACATAACAGTTCAGCACCCTTTGCTTCTAACGAAACGTGTATGACCTCTTTAATCCGGCACCTTTAAAACCAAGACACTGCCGGGCCATAGAAAATGCCGGATGATAGAAATGGTAACCATGTAGAATAGTATTGCCAGTTAATTCCACATAGATATTGCCGTGTTATCAAAGGTAGAACACGGTTTAAATCAGGAAATAAAACGATCACTAATGCATCCAAACGAGGATTTTATTGTTCCCCGCAAAGCAATGACTAAAAAGATAAAATCCGAAAACCAAAAGATAATATATAGTTACTATCTTGAATTGGTAAATATGCAGCTATATAAAAGAAATGGGCAAGGCTGTATCACCAAAACACACTGCTGATGTCGTCTGCTGCGTAAAGTCCTAAACAATGTATGGCCGTGCCCTCGCAGTGCCATAATGAACTAATGGAGGCGGATTACAAAAGGTGCCGGACCAGTGAGTGCTGGATGAAAGAGTTTGGACTGAATGTATTCCTATATTCCAACTGCATAAGTCAGCTCTAAAGAAGATAGTTTCAAATCAGGCTCCCTTTACAAAAAGTGCCATACTCGATATTAGATCATACATAGCTGTTCAGCTCCCTTTTCTTTTCTTCTAACGAAACATTCTAACAGTCCGGCTTCTTTAATCAGGTACATTCGGACCATGACACTGTCGGATCACAGAAAATGCCGGATAACAGACGTGCTTTACAAAGAGCAAGAGAGGATAATATAAGACACAACGTCCAGAAGTTATATGAACACTGTGAACGTGAATGCTTTGATCATCTGTTTGATCAGATACGTAATGCTGAGGGAGTTACGGTATAATTGTAAAACAAAGTACAGATACATTTTTTAACTTATCAGTACTTAATAGACGAATGACTTTCACAAAGATGATTTTAAATCATTAGAACTTTCAAATTTCTCTTAAAATGGTAAAAAGATACCTTGATTGTGACAGGTGAAAATATTTCTTAGGTAGATCAAAACTGGGTGATGATGGTTCAATCCCACTGCTACAAAGACTTCTACAAATGATTTTTCAAGAAGCCTGAATCTTTATGCCGAATCATGAAAAAAATGGCAATATAAAAGAAGATTCCGAAAAACGAGAAAAATGCTATAAGAAAATCGATCAGAAGTTGTTCAACGATTCTCAAAAACAAAAAACCACAGCTGTATTTTATACTTTATCTGGTAGTTTTCTGGACAATAACTCATAGCTGGTGTGAGCCAAGTCGAAACGCGTTTGCCTAAACGTGACGACGAAGTCATCTGTCATTTGTCAGAGATTATCCTCAAAGACGACTCTGATTAGAAGAATGTGATCTTGAAAAGTGCAAAGCTTTTCAATCTTGACTAATATATCGTTTTTGGTTTGACCTACGTCGAGAAAAAAGATGTTGATCGCACCTCAGTGATTAGTTTTCACCTCTAATGAAGTTAGCTGTCATGTCTCCGGATCTTAACGCTCTGCAAAATATTAGTGAGTTGAAGGCAAGGGATGTGCAGACGGGCGACGCCCAATATTCCACCCTTGAGGAACTGAAACAGGCTATCATGAATGCAAAGTAGAACACTTCTTATTCTATTCTGTTTAAATTGGAGAACTCGGACACGGATCGTGCCATTAAGTGTTTGAAAGCGATACAGTCATTCATAAAGTGTTATCATTTTGGTAAATAACTTTTCCTTCATAAAAAAAAAATCATTGTTTTTACAATTGCTGGACATTAGGTCTTTTCATGTTTTAATTTTTTTTTTAATTTTTTATTGCTCTGTCTTCTAATTATGTTAATTCCTTAATTGGTTAGTCCTGGGTATGACGATAAATACATCTGGAGATTGGAAGCTTCGAGCAGCGTGGGACCACATTTTAATTGCTTTTGTTTCCAGGAATATCCTGATACGGGGTGGTAGCACCTGTTAGAATCCCAACTACGGGCAAATAGTGAAATCCACCAAACAAAAATAAAACACTATGAAAGCATAAAATACATTTTTATAGTAAAATTACCTGCAATACATCTTTTATTAAAAAATGACCAACAATACATATTTATAGTAGAATTACCAAGAATAGATTTTATAGCAAAATGACCAACAATACATATTTATAGTAGAATTACCAAGAATAGATTTTATAGCAAAATGACCAACAATACATATTTATAGTAGAATTACCAAGAATAGATTTTATAAAATGACCAACAATACATATTTATAGTAGAATTACCAAGAATAATTTTATATAAAATGACCAACAATACATATTTATAGTAGAATTACCAAGAATAGATTTTATAACAAAATGACCAACAATACATATTTATAGTAGAATTACCAAGAATAGATTTTATAGCAAAATGACCAACAATACATATTTATAGTAGAATTACCAAGAATAGATTTTATAGCAAAATGACCAAACAATACATATTTATAGTAGAATTACCAAGAATAGATTTTATAGCAAAATGACCAACAATACATATTTATAGTAGAATTACCAAGAATAGATTTTATAGCAAAATGACCAACAATACATATTTATAGTAGAATTACCAAGAATAGATTTTATAGCAAAATGACCAACAATACATATTTATAGTAGAATTACCAAGAATAGATTTTATAGCAAAATGACCAAAATACATATTTATAGTAGAATTACCAAGAATAGATTTTATAGCAAAATGACCACCAATACATATTTATAGTAGAATTACCAAGAATAGATTTTATAGCAAAATGACCAACAATACATATTTATAGTAGAATTACCAAGAATAGATTTTATAGCAAAATGACCACCAATACATATTTATAGTAGAATTACCAAGAATAGATTTTATAGCAAAATGACCAACAATACATATTTTAGTAGAATTACCAAGAATAGAATAGCAAAATGACCAACAATACATTTTATAGTAGAATTACCAAGAAAAATGACCAAGAATACATATTTGACCAACAATACATATTTATAGTAGAAATACTAAGAATAGATTTTATAGCAAAATGACCAACAATAGATTTTATAGCAAGAAAGATTTTATAACAAAATGACCAAATACATATTTATAGTAGAATTACCAAGAATAGATTTTATAGCAAAATGACCAACAATACATATTTATAGTAGAATTACCAAGAATAGATTTTATAGCAAAATGACCAACAATACATATTTATAGTAGAATTACCAAGAATAGATTTTATAGCAAAATGACCAACAATACATATTTATAGTAGAATTACCAAGAATAGATTTTATAGCAAAAATGACCAACAATACATATTTATAGTAGAATTACCAAGAATAGATTTTATAGCAAAATGACCAACAATACATATTTATAGTAGAATTACCAAGAATAGATTTTATAGCAAAATGACCAACAATACATATTTATAGTAGAATTACCAAGAATAGATTTTATAGCAAAATGACCAACAATACATATTTATAGTAGAATTACCAAGAATAGATTTTATAGCAAAATGACCAACAATACATATTTATAGTAGAATTACCAAGAATAATTTGACCAACAATACATATTTTAATAGCAAAATGACCAACAATAATGACCAATTACCAAGAATAGATTTTATAGCAAAATGACCAACAATACATATTTTAGTAGCAAAATAGACAAAAACCAACAATACATATTTATAGTAGAATTACCAAGAATAGATTTTATAGCAAAATGACCAACAATACATATTTATAGTAGAATTACCAAGAATAGATTTTATAGCAAAATGACCAACAATACATATTTATAGTAGAATTACCAAGAATAGATTTTATAGCAAAATGACCAACAATACATATTTATAGTAGAATTACCAAGAATAGATTTTATAGCAAATGACCAACAATACATATTTATAGTAGAATTACCAAGAATAGATTTTATAGCAAATGACCACCAATACATATTTATAGTAGAATTACCAAGAATAGATTTTATAGCAAAATGACCAACAATACATATTTATAGTAGAATTACCAAGAATAGATTTTATAGCAAAATGACCAACAATACATATTTATAGTAGAATTACCAAGAATAGATTTTATAGCAAAATGACCAACAATACATATTTATAGTAGAATTACCAAGAATAGATTTTATAGCAAAATGACCAACAATACATATTTATAGTAGAATTACCAAGAATAGATTTTATAGCAAAATGACCAACAATACATATTTATAGTAGAATTACCAAGAATAGATTTTATAGCAAAATGACCAACAATACATATTTATAGTAGAATTACCAAGAATAGATTTTATAACAAAATGACCAACAATACATATTTATAGTAGAATTACCAAGAATAGATTTTATAAAAAAATGACCAACAATACATATTTATAGTAGAATTACTAAGAATAGATTTTATATAAAAAATGACCAACAATACATATTTATAGTAGAATTACAAGAATAGATTTTATAGCAAAATGACCAACAATACATATTTATAGTAGAATTACCAAGAATAGATTTTATAGCAAAATGACCAACAATACATATTTATAGTAGAATTACCAAGAATAGATTTTATAGCAAAATGACCAACAATACATATTTATAGTAGAATTACCAAGAATAGATTTTATAGCAAAATGACCAACAATACATATTTATAGTAGAATTACCAAGAATAGATTTTATAGCAAAATGACCAACAATACATATTTATAGTAGAATTACCAAGAATAGATTTTATAACAAAATGACCAACAATACATATTTATAGTAGAATTACCAAGAATAGATTTTATAGCAAAATGACCAACAATACATATTTTATAGTAGAATTACCAAGAATAGATTTTATAACAAAATGACCAAAATACATATTTATAGTAGAATTACCAAGAATAGATTTTATAACAAAATGACCAACAATACATATTTATAGTAGAATTACCAAGAATAGATTTTATAGCAAAATGACCAACAATACATATTTATAGTAGAATTACCAAGAATAGATTTTATAGCAAAATGACCAACAATACATATTTATAGTAGAATTACCAAGAATAGATTTTATAGCAAAATGACCAACAATACATATTTATAGTAGAATTACCAAGAATAGATTTTATAGCAAAATGACCAACAATACATATTTATAGTAGAATTACCAAGAATAGATTTTATAACAAATTGACCAACAATACATATTTATAGTAGAATTACCAAGAATAGATTTTATAGCAAAATGACCAACAATACATATTTATAGTAGAATTACTAAGAATAGATTTTATAAAAAAATGACCAACAATACATATTTATAGTAGAATTACCAAGAATAGATTTTATAGCAAAATGACCACCAATACATATTTATAGTAGAATTACCAAGAATAGATTTCATAGCAAAATGACCAACAATACATATTTATAGTAGAATTACCAAGAATAGATTTTATAGCAAAATGACCAACAATACATATTTATAGTAGAATTACCAAGAATAGATTTTATAGCAAAATGACCAACAATACATATTTATAGTAGAATTACCAAGAATAGATTTTATAACAAAGAATAGATTTTATAGCAAAATAGATTTTAACAAAATGACCAACAATACATATTTATAGTAGAATTACCAAGAATAGATTTTATAACAAAATGACCAACAATACATATTTATAGTAGAATTACCAAGAATAGATTTTATAGCAAAATGACCAACAATACATATTTATAGTAGAATTACCAAGAATAGATTTTATAACAAAATGACCAACAATACATATTTATAGTAGAATTACAAAGAATAGATTTTATAGCAAAATGACCACCAATACATATTTATAGTAGAATTACCAAGAATAGATTTTATAGCAAAATGACCAACAATACATATTTATAGTAGAATTACCAAGAATAGATTTTATAGCAAAATGACCAACAATACATATTTATAGTAGAATTACCAAGAATAGATTTTATAGCAAAATGACCAACAATACATATTTATAGTAGAATTACCAAGAATAGATTTTATAGCAAAATGACCAACAATACATATTTATAGTAGAATTACCAAGAATAGATTTTATAGCAAAATGACCAACAATACATATTTATAGTAGAATTACCAAGAATAGATTTTATAGCAAAATGACCAACAATACATATTTATAGTAGAATTACCAAGAATAGATTTTATAATAAAATGACCAACAATACATATTTATAGTAGAATTACCAAGAATAGATTTTATAGCAAAATGACCAACAATACATATTTATAGTAGAATTACCAAGAATAGATTTTATAGCAAAATGACCAACAATACATATTTATAGTAGAATTACCAAGAATAGATTTTATAGCAAAATGACCAAGAATACATATTTATAGTAGAATTACCAAGAATAGATTTTATAACAAAATGACCAACAATACATATTTATAGTAGAATTACCAAGAATAGATTTTATAGCAAATGACCAACAATACATATTTATAGTAGAATTACCAAGAATAGATTTTTATAGCAAAATGACCAACAATACATATTTATAGTAGAATTACCAAAGAATAGATTTTATAACAAAAAACCAACAATACATATTTATAGTAGAATTACAAGAATAGATTTTATAGAAAATGACCAACAATACATATTTATTTAGAATTACCAAGAATAGATTTTATAGCAAAATGACCAACAATACATATTTATAGTAGAATTACCAAGAATAGATTTTATAGCAAAATGACCAACAATACATATTTATAGTAGAATTACCAAGAATAGATTTTATAGCAAAATGACCAACAATACATATTTATAGTAGAATTACCAAGAATAGATTTTATAGCAAATGACCAAGAATACATATTTATAGTAGAATTACCAAGAATAGATTTTATAGCAAAATGACCAACAATACATATTTATAGTAGAATTACCAAGAATAGATTTTATAGCAAAAATGACCAACAATACATATTTATAGTAGAATTACCAAGAATAGATTTTATAGCAAAATGACCAACAATACATATTTATAGTAGAATTACCAAGAATAGATTTTATAGCAAAATGACCACCAATACATATTTATAGTAGAATTACCAAGAATAGATTTTATAGCAAAATGACCAACAATACATATTTATAGTAGAATTACCAAGAATAGATTTTATAGCAAAATGACCAACAATACATATTTATAGTAGAATTACCAAGAATAGATTTTATAGCAAAATGACCAAGAATACATATTTATAGTAGAATTACCAAGAATAGATTTTATAGCAAAATGACCAACAATACATATTTAGTAGCAGAATTAGCAAGAATAGATTTTATAGCAAAATGACCAACAATACATATTTATAGTAGAATTACCAAGAATAGATTTTTAAAAAATGACCAACAATACATATTTATAGTAGAAAGAATAGATTTTATAGCAAAATGACCAACAATACATATTTATAGTAGAATTACCAAGAATAGATTTTATAGCAAAATGACCAACAATACATATTTATAGTAGAATTACCAAGAATAGATTTTATAAAAAATGACCAACAATACATATTTATAGTAGAATTACCAAGAATAGATTTTATAGCTAAAATGACCAAGAATACATATTTATAGTAGAATTACTAAGAATAGATTTTATAGCAAAATGACCAACAATACATATTTATAGTAGAATTACCAAGAATAGATTTTATAGCAAAATGACCAACAATACATATTTTATAGTAGAATTAGAATAGATTTTATAGCAAAATGACCAACAATACATATTTATAGTAGAATTACCAAGAATAGATTTTATAGCAAAATGACCAACAATACATATTTAAAGTAGAATTACCAAGAATAGATTTTATAACAAAATGACCAACAATACATATTTATAGTAGAATTACCAAAATAGATTTTATAGCAAAATGACCAACAATATTTATAGTAGAATTACCAAGAATAGATTTTATAAAAAAATGACCAACAATACATATTTATAGTAGAATTACCAAGAATAGATTTTTATAGCAAAATGACCAACAATACATATTTATAGTAGAAAATAGAACAAAATGACCAACAATACATATTTATAGTAGAATTACCAAGAATAGATTTTATAGCAAATGACCAACAATACATATTTATAGTAGAATTACAAGAATAGATTTTATAGCAAAATGACCAACAATACATATTTAGTAGTAGAATTACCAAGAATAGATTTTATAGCAAAATGACCAACAATACATATTTATAGTAGAATTACAAGAATAGATTTTATAGCAAAATGACCAACAATACATATTTATAGTAGAATTACCAAGAATAGATTTTATAGCAAAATGACCAACAATACATATTTATAGTAGAATTACCAAGAATAGATTTTATAGCAAAATGACCAACAATACATATTTATAGTAGAATTACCAAGAATAGATTTTTATAGCAAAATGACCAACAATACATATTTTTAGTAGAAGAATTAGAATAGATTTTATAGCAAAATGACCAACAATACATATTTATAGTAGAATTACCAAGAATAAATTTTATAGCAAAATGACCAACAATACATATTTATAGTAGAATTACCAAGAATAGATTTTATAGCAAAATGACCAACAATACATATTTATAGTAGAATTACCAAGAATAGATTTTATAGCAAAATGACCAACAATACATATTTATAGTAGAATTACCAAGAATAGATTTTATAGCAAATGACCAAGAATACATATTTATAGTAGAATTACCAAGAATAGATTTTATAATAGATTTTAAAATGACCAACAATACATATTTATAGTAGAATTACCAAGAATAGATTTTATAGCAAAATGACCAACAATACATATTTATAGTAGAATTACCAAGAAATTTTATAACAAAATGACCAACAATACATATTTATAGTAGAATTACCAAGAATAGATTTTTATAAAAATGACCAACAATACATATTTATAGTAAATTTACCAAGAATAATTTTAAAATGACCAACAATACATATTTATAGTAGAATTACCAAGAATAGATTTTATAGCAAAATGACCAACAATACATATTTATAGTAGAATTACCAAGAATAGATTTTATAGCAAAATGACCAACAATACATATTTATAGTAGAATTACCAAGAATAGATTTTATAGCAAAATGACCAACAATACATATTTATAGTAGAATTACCAAGAATAGATTTTATAGCAAAATGACCAACAATACATATTTATAGTAGAATTAAGAATAGATTTTATAGCAAAATGACCCAATACATATTTATAGTAGAATTACCAAGAATAGATTTTATAGCAAAATGACCAACAATACATATTTATAGTAGAATTTTACCAAGAATAGATTTTATAGTAAAAAATGACCAACAATACATATTTAAATACAGAATTACCAAGAATAGATTTTAATAAATTTACATATTTATAGTAGAAAATGAGCAAAACCAATACATATTTATAGTAGAATTACCAAGAATAGATTTTATAGCAAAATGACCAACAAAATAATTTTATGCAAAATGACCAACAATACATATTTATAGTAGAATTACCAAGAATAGATTTTATAGCAAAATGACCAACAATACATATTTATAGTAGAATTACCAAGAATAGATTTTATAGCAAAATGACCAACAATACATATTTATAGTAGAATTACCAAGAATAGATTTTATAACAAAATGACCAACAATACATATTTATAGTAGAATTACCAAGAATAGATTTTATAGCAAAATGACCAACAATACATATTTATAGTAGAATTACCAAGAATAGATTTTATAGCAAAATGACCAACAATACATATTTATAGTAGAATTACCAAGAATAGATTTTATAGCAAAATGACCAACAATACATATTTATAGTAGAATTACCAAGAATAGATTTTATAGCAAAATGACCAACAATACATATTTATAGTAGAATTACCAAGAATAGATTTTATAACAAAATGACCAACAATACATATTTATAGTAGAATTACCAAGAATAGATTTTATAGCAAAATGACCAACAATACATATTTATAGTAGAATTACCAAGAATAGATTTTATACCAAAATGACCAAGAATACATATTTATAGTAGAATTACCAAGAATAGATTTTATAGCAAAATGACCAACAATACATATTTATAGTAGAATTACCAAGAATAGATTTTATAGCAAAATGACCAACAATACATATTTATAGTAGAATTACCAAGAATAGATTTTATAGCAAAATGACCAACAATACATATTTATAGTAGAATTACCAAGAATAGATTTTATAGCAAAATGACCAACAATACATATTTATAGTAGAATTACCAAGAATAGATTTTATAGCAAAATGACCAACAATACATATTTATAGTAGAATTACCAAGAATAGATTTTATAGCAAAATGACCAACAATACATATTTATAGTAGAATTACCAAGAATAGATTTTATAACAAAATGACCAACAATATTTATATTTATAGTAGAATTACCAAGAATAGATTTTATAGTAAAATGACCAAGAAAAAATACATATTTATAGTAGAATTACCAAGAATAGATTTTATAACAAATGACCAACAATACATATTTATAGTAGAATTACCAAGAATAGATTTTATAACAAAATGACCAACAATACATATTTATAGTAGAATTACTAAGAATAGATTTTATAGCAAAATGACCAACAATACATATTTATAGTAGAATTACCAAGAATAGATTTTATAGCAAAATGACCAACAATACATATTTATAGTAGAATTACCAAAGAATAGATTTTATAGCAAAATGACCAACAATACATATTTATAGTAGAATTACCAAGAATAGATTTTATAACAAAATGACCAACAATACATATTTATAGTAGAATTACAAGAATAGATTTTATTACCAAAATGACCAACAATACATATTTATAGTAGAATTACCAAGAATAGATTTTATAGCAAAATGACCAACAATACATATTTATAGTAGAATTACCAAGAATAGATTTTATAGCAAAATGACCAACAATACATATTTATAGTAGAATTACCAAGAATAGATTTTATAGCAAAATGACCAACAATACATATTTATAGTAGAATTACCAAGAATAGATTTTATAGCAAAATGACCAACAATACATATTTATAGTAGAATTACCAAGAATAGATTTTATAGCAAAATGACCAACAATACATATTTATAGTAGAATTACCAAGAATAGATTTTATAGCAAAATGACCAACAATACATATTTATAGTAGAATTACCAAGAATAGATTTTATAACAAAATGACCAACAATACATATTTATAGTAGAATTACCAAGAATAGATTTTATAGCAAAATGACCAACAATACATATTTATAGTAGAATTACCAAGAATAGATTTTATAGCAAAATGACCAACAATACATATTTATAGTAGAATTACCAAGAATAGATTTTATAGCAAAATGACCAACAATACATATTTATAGTAGAATTACCAAGAATAGATTTTATAGCAAAATGACCAACAATACATATTTATAGTAGAATTACCAAGAATAGATTTTATAGCAAAATGACCAACAATACATATTTATAGTAGAATTACCAAGAATAGATTTTATAGCAAAATGACCAACAATACATATTTATAGTAGAATTACCAAGAATAGATTTTTATAGCAAAAATGACAAACAATACATATTTAAAGTAGAATTACAAAAGAATAGATTTTATAGCAAAATGACCAAAAATACATATTTATAGTAGAATTACCAAGAATAGATTTTATAGCAAAATGACCAACAATACATATTTATAGTAGAATTACCAAGAATAGATTTTATAGCAAAATGACCAACAATACATATTTATAGTAGAATTACTAAAGAAAAGATTTTATAGTAGAAATTACCAAAATGATTTTTATAAAAACAATACATATTTATAGTAGAATTACCAAGAATAGATTTTATAGCAAAATGACCAACAATACATATTTATAGTAGAATTACCAAGAATAGATTTTATAGCAAAATGACCAACAATACATATTTATAGTAGAATTACCAAGAATAGATTTTATATAAAATGACCAACAATACATATTTATAGTACCCCCAGAATAATTTTTTTAAAAGAATAGATTTTATAGCAAAATGACCAACAATACATATTTATAGTAGAATTACCAAGAATAGATTTTATAGCAAATGACCAACAATACAATGTAGAATTACCAAGAATAATTTTATAACAAATTGACCAACAATACATATTTATAGTAGAATTACCAAGAATAGATTTTATAGCAAAATGACCAACAATACATATTTATAGTAGAATTACTAAGAATAGATTTTATAAAAAAATGACCAACAATACATATTTATAGTAGAATTACTAAGAATAGATTTTATAGCAAAATGACCAACAATACATATTTATAGTAGAATTATAACAAATTAAGAATAGATTTTATGCAAGAAAATGACCAACAAAATACAATATTTATAGTAGAATTACCAAGAATAGATTTTATAGCAAATGACCAACAATACATATTTATAGTAGAATTACCAAGAATAGATTTTATAGCAAAATGACCAACAATACATATTTATAGTAGAATTACCAAGAATAGATTTTATAGCAAAATGACCAACAATACATATTTATAGTAGAATTACCAAGAATAGATTTTATAGCAAAATGACCAACAATACATATTTATAGTAGAATTACCAAGAATAGATTTTATAACAAAATGACCAACAATACATATTTATTGTAGAATTACCAGGAATAGATTTTATAGCAAAATGACCAACAATACATATTTATTGTAGAATTACCAAGAATAGATTTTATAACAAAATGACCAACAATACATATTTATAGTAGAATTACCAAGAATAGATTTTATAACAAAATGACCAACAATACATATTTTTATAGTAGAATTACCAAGAATACATTTTATAGTAGAATTACAAAAATGACCACCAAAAATACATATTTAGTAGAATTACCAAGAATAGATTTTATAGCAAAATGACCACCAATACATATTTATAGTAGAATTACCAAGAATAGATTTTATAGCAAAATGACCAACAATACATATTTATAGTAGAATTACCAAGAATAGATTTTATAGCAAAATGACCAACAATACATATTTATAGTAGAATTACCAAGAATCGATTTTATAGCAAATGAACAATAATAACTTTTATCTGTAGTTGAAGGCATACAATTAAGTTTAAAATATATGTAGTTGAAGCCATAAAATTGTGTACAAAATATTTCGATTTCGGCATTAGATAATAGATAGTGTTTAATATGCCGCTAAATAAACTCACCATACTAAATAACTTGAGTAAGTTAATTAGCCCGTATGTTATGCCTTATAGTTACCTAATAAACAATGTGTTTTTCCGTTTTATTCGTGATGAAATATGCATAAAACTTAGAGAAGCTGTTTATTTTCAGTGTAAGAAAGAAAGAAGGAAAGAAAGAAAGAAAGAAAGAAAAGAAAGAAAAGAAAACCACAAATCTGAAAATATATCATTAAAACGAACAAGAAATATGTCGATACGAATGACTAATAAAGAGATGTGTGTGCATGCGTTGTAGCAAGTGCGTTCAACAGGGCTAGTTTATTTGTAGATACGTCTCCGAAGGTGCTGGTTAAGTTTACAGATTCTGACCTACAAGAAGATAGCTGAAAGAGGTCAGAGATTACTCTGAACAATTTGCTCCAAGATATAATTGGTCGTCTGTTAAGTAACATGTAAACAGAGAAGAAGCAAATGTTTGGGGCCATCTACCTCCTGGCAACAGCAAGAAGAAATAAAATTATCGTTGCACGTCAATTAATTTTATCCCCAGTGGCTATACTTTACTGCAGACGCTCATTTCTACCTAACCCGATGTCATTTGAGTAGATATTATTATTATTATTATTATTATTATTATTATTATTGCTGCTGCTGTTGTTGTTGTTTTTTGTTGCTTTTATTATAGAGAATTGCCTTTAATTGACAGCACTTTTCTTAGTATATGGGATATTCATAGTAGGACGATCTTACGGGCATCATGTATGTTGATGCTACCTGTTACTTAGTAAAATTGTCCATTCTTTTTCTCACTACGCTCAGATCATCATCATCATCATCATCATCATCATCATCATCATCATCATTATTATTATTATCATTATTATTATTATTATGATTATTTGTGTATATTATGTTTCTTGCTCATTATTATTATTATTATTATTTTTATTATTTTTATTTTCTTTGATTTCTGGCGTTTACACATTTCTTTCCGGGTCCCGCCCAGGGACCTAAGGTTAGAAATGGCGTCATGACACTTTCCACTGACAGAAAAAAAAATGTTTACATAGATAAAGCCCTTCGTAAGGTGTGGTCTGTACTTGTCAGAACAATTTTCTGTATCTCCTTGAGGCATGGACTTCCAGGAATCCCTTCAATTAGTCTACTGGAATCTTTTCCAACCAGTCCTAGAGCTCCAACTACAACAGGGATTGTTGATGTTCCCATATGCCACATTTTCGCGATTTCTATTTCAAGGTCCTTGTATTTGACAACTTTTTGAATATCTTCAAAGATACATTGCAGTCAGCAGGGACTGCCATATCAATAAGGAGGCACCGTTTTTGTTTGTGGTCTTTAATAACAATATCTGGCCGGTTGGCCTTGATTGTTCTGTCAGTGTGTATTGTGTAATCCCATAGAATTGTAACAGGTCCTATCTCGGTAACCGGGTCTGGGTGGTGTTCATACCAGTTTCTTTCAGTTTTCTTCCCGTAGAAGTTGCAGATTTTCCAGTGCAGATATTGGCCCACTCTGTCATGTCGGGTTTTATATTCAGTGGGTGCCAACACCGTACAACCTGATACAAGATGATCAATCGTTTCTGGATATTTATCACAGAATCTGCATTTTGGGCTGACACAATATTTTAGTATATGTGCTTGATAATTCCTAGTTAGCAAGCATTGGTCCTGCGCAGCAAGGATAAAACCTTCAGTTTCCGCTTTCAACCCTGCACTACGTAGCCACTGATGGGTACGGGTTTTGTCTACGTCAGCTTGTTTGGTACGGGCAGAGTATTGACCATGAAGCGGTTTATCTTGCCATCGCTTCTGTAACTGGTCGGTTGCATTCGTCTTAGCTATCTTTTTTAGGTATTTTGCAGTTTCAGCCGGTGTATTGTGCTGTAGTTGCATCTCTACGCCCATTTGGAACTCCATTTTGAATTTGTTGGCTTCTTTCATTACGGAGTAGAGACGCTTACTACTTTCATGTTCCTTGACGCATACCATCATCCAGTCTTCTGTAATTTCCAAATATCTTTGGAGGCCAATTGTTGCAGTTTTGTAGGACAGTTCTAGTTGAAATAATCCTCTGCCTCCTTCGGATCTGGGCACATACAGACGGTCGACATCAGCTTTGGGATGATGCATGCGATAGCAAGTGAGTAGCTTTCTCGTTTTGGCATCCATTCGCTTAATTTCAGCTATGGTCCAGTTAAGGACATTAAAGCTGTATTGCACCACAGGACAGCCAATGTGTTTATGGCTGATATCCTGTTTTTTGAGTTTAGCTCAGTATTTAGTACCAGACGTACACGCCTGTAGTATTCTTTTCTTATTTTTTTTCCTTCATTTGGGGGTTGTATGCCATCTCCTTCGCCAATTCCTAGGTACTTATAAGCTTCACCATGCTCCAGTTCCCTAATCTTTGTGACAAAATCTAAATCTATTAAGGGTGTTTCTGTAATTCTATCTTTCTTGAAAGTTACTTTTGCACATTTATCTAATCCGAAGTCCATACCTATGTCGTCACTGAAGTATTTTACAATATTGAGGAGGCCTTTCAACTCATTGTCGTCTTTGGCAAAGAGTTTGAGATCATCCATGTAGAGTAGGTGATTGAATATTTTCTTATTTATTTTGTAGGCATAGCTACTGTTGTTCAGTTCATGTGTAAGAGGGATTAAGGATAAACAAAACAGAAGGGGTGACAGAGAATCTCCTTGAAAGATTCCACGTCGGATACTCAGACGGTTGGATATGGCAGTTCCCCCGGTGTGACTAAGGTATAGTTTGGTGTTCCACATTCCCATGCTGTGCTTAAGGAAATTTAATACCACAGGGGAGACTTTGTACATTTCCAAAGTCTTAAGGATCCAAGAATGTGGAACACTATCAAAGGCTTTACGATAATCAATCCACGCTGCACTTACGTTCCTGCGTCGTCTCCTGCAATTTTCCAGAATCATTTTATTTATCAGAAGTTGATCTTTGCAGCCATATGAACCTCTTCTGCATCCCTTCTGTTCCAGCAGGAGAGTTCTGTTTGTTTCGAGAAAGGAATAAGTACGGTTCGTCAATACAGACGTGATCAACTTATACGTTGTGGAGAGACATGTTATCGGTCTATAATTTTTCGGGTCGTCTGTTTCCGTTGTTTTTGGTATGAGGTATGTCATACCTTCAGTAATCCATTCCGGGGTTTTATAGGGATTATTTACAAGCGTTGATAATGTTTTTGCAAGAATTTCATGGGTAGATGTGAGATGATACAGCCAGAATTGGGCAGCTTGTCACTTCCTGGGGATTTCCATTTTTGGGATTTCGTTAGAGCTTGCCTAACTTCATCTGTGGATATATTTTCCCATTCTTGCAGAGGTGTATCCAGCATTCGTTCTTCTTCACGCTGTATCCACTCTGCATTTGGGTTATACTTCTTTGGGATGCTCCAGATATTTTCCCAGAATGTCTGTACATTATCAATCGATGGTGGCCTTTCGACATGTATAGGTGTTTTTCCAATTTCCCTGTAAAATTTCTTAAGATCTGTTCGGAATATTTTATTTTGGCGATAGAACCTACAACGTTTTTCGTATCGTCTTGTTCTCTGCGCCTTTAGCTGAAGTTTCTGCTTCAGCATTTCCTTGATTGATGGAATATCAATTAGGGATTTAATGTTATATTTCCGCTTGATCTTTTTGAATTTACGTGTGGAAATATTAGGGTTTCTGGTGAGCTCATCTAATATAGAAAGCTCACATCTGACCTGTTGTATTTCTCGAATCAGTTTGGTTTTCCAAGCTGGTTCTCTGTGTCTGTTAATTTTATTTATTGTCTTGACTCCAAGCTTCCGAGTCGCTGCTAAAGCTGTGGCGTATATGACGTTGTTAACTTCTGTGATGTTTCTCGGGGGTTTATCTGTTAACAGTGTTTCCAGAGCAGCATTGTATATTTTCACGATGTGCCTGTTGGAGTTCGTCATATGGATTTTCGGGAGCTGGTCTCTGTCTGACAATTGTGTGAATGTTACTCTGCTGAGTACTTGGATGACGTCATTTTTCGCTTCAGTGATTTCAGCTTCGTGGTTTTCAAGGAATTCTAACTTATTGTCACTGAAGATGACTCCAGGTACAGTTTCTGGAGGACTGTAGATTGTGTTTAAAGTAGAGTCTTGGGTTTCATTTCCTGGGAGATTATTTCGTATTTCATTCTCTCCAGCGTCCACCCCATACTCTGTTGCATTCCTTATTTCTACATTCGTCTCAATAGAGTTTGAGTGATGGGTCATAGTATTTTGTCTTATATCTAATTTTATCTTATCTATTTCTGCCTTTGAGAGTCTGTTGTTTCGCATGATGTCCCTACGGACATTGGCAAGCATGTTTAGATTGAGGTTAGGTCTTATATCATTTCCCACCGTACTTCTCCATATTTGGTATGTTTGATTGGTTGTGTTCTTTGCTGGGTTTTCGAGTGCAGTGAAGAAAGATGTCATGACTTGTCGATACTCTTCGCGGCTCCACTTCGTTCGTTTACTTTTTATTAGTCGATTTGGCATTGAGTCACTTGGTCCAAGGTTGGCAATAATCCGGTTTTGGTGACCAAGTGTCTCTTCGTGTGTGGAAGAGTTTGTTCCAGTGGCAGACTTTTCGTTCTCAGACTGGTTCCTCTCTGAGTGACGCGGCCCTTGTTGTCCCGGTTGACGGCCGATCCGGTATGAAATATTATTCGTATTCATTGAAATTAGTAGAGATGCGTTTTAACCTTGACCGCCAAGGGGTAATTATGTTCAGATTACCAGCTGTAGGACGAATCTCGAAGAAGATCCAGGAGCACGCCCAGAAAATGAGATTGTGGGTTTATTGATAGAATATTTCAAAAGATTGTGTGGTATTCAGTGGGGTAGACTATACTAAGTTTTAACTAATATAAGTCCGAGTGACTACTCCAAGGGGGATAAATAGATTTTAGTATATAGACTTAACAAAAAAAAAAAAAGATAATAAATACAATATGATCCCTGTCAATGCGGATACATGCACATGTAAATTATATATATATATATATATATATATATATATATATATATATATATATATATATATATGGTAAAAAATTACGGCAGAAAATTTGAAATATACGGTAAAAACAAAAAAAAAAAAAAAAAAAGAAAGGGAGCTGAAAGGGAAAGAATTAGCTGAGTCAAAAAGAATTTACAATCATAGCAAACTACACGAAAAGTAACATTTAAAAGAATAAATTCTACATTTACCGTTTCTTCCTACTCCGGAGCATGGCAAAAGTGATCTTTCACAAATGTTCAGTTTTCCGTCGCCAACGACAGATACATATCAAATTTTATGGGGTAGGCTGGACTTATACTACAGATTGGTAGGGGGGGGCTGGATATCAAAGAATTCATTAAACAAAGGGGTAGAAGCAAAACAGTAAAAATTATACTTTTCCGGTCATCTCTCAGCCTACGAGCCGCTAAAAGATACATTTTTAAATTTTCACTCAAAGACATGATAGTCAAAAGGGCGGAGCATTGTCCGAAAATCACACCTGTAGCCATGAAAAAGATAAAAATAAATACAATATGATCCCTGTCAATGCGGATATATGCACATGTAAATTATATTATATATATATATATATATATATATATATATATATATATATATATATATATATATACACACATACAGGAGAGAGAGAGATATTAGTAAACATGTACACATATACGCAACGACAGAGATTTGGCATGCTTAAAGTAAGAGAGAAAAATGAAAAATGGACACGGATGTCCGCTTAAGGTCGTGGGCGGGGGACAGAAAATTTGAAATATACGGTAAACAACAAAAATTATTTATTATTATTATTATTATTATTATTATTATTTGTGTGTATTATGTTTCTTGCTCATTATTATTATTATTATTATTATTATTAGTGTATATTATGTTTCTTGCTCATTATTATTATTATTATTATTAATATTTGTGTATATTATGTTTCTTGCTTATTATTATTATTATTATTATTATTATTATTATTATTATTATTATTATTTACCTAATCTTCCTTCCTCAACTAAATTCAGCTGTCCACTGTTGCACAGTTGATACAGCTGACACGTGAATCCTCTAATGTATCAACCCTGTCAGCATGAATGTCCTTCGGGCTAAACCCTTTGTCTGCAAGATGCTGATAACATCACGATGCCAAATTTTGTCCATTTTCAAGAGAAGTCGCCAATTGTTACTTTTGAAGTCTTTCTTTGATATGAAAAGTTAAAATTAATGCATGAAAGATTTTCACATCACCCGCATAAGGAAATATTGCATAAGGAAATATTTGCATAAGGAAATATAAAATCCCCAAAACAATTTTAATATGGATAGATATTCTCAACTCTAAACTCACGCGAGATAATCGTAATGGCGAGATTACTTCCAAGGAAAAATTCAACATCCATTAACCGAACTGTTAACGTTACAGCTTTTCAAGAAAGTAGTTAACAATTAATGCTCTTTCTAAGTTGACGGTTGTTTTTGTCTTAACCTTTTGTTTAAGCTAATGTGGAAAGAAAACATGTCAGTATTTTCTTTTTGAGCTTCCCATTTTAGCTGTTGTTGCTATTGAAATTTGCCATGTGATGAGGTTCTTCTATTTGATAAAGGTTTTGTTGGTTATCCTGTAACGCCAGTCCGACAAAAGAATGTCCTTTTTAGCACCTTAGATTCGCTTGAAAGGATTTTTAATAATTGAGGACACGGCTGTATAAAGTTGATAGTTCACACATCTCCGAACGTATGCTATGCATAAGATCCATATCCGAGGTTTGATCAAAAAGTGTCGTGACAGGTGCTATAAAAAGAAAACTGTAATACACATCAATTTGACATTTAATCTCCTTCGAAGAAGTACCCTTCTGAAGCCACAGACTTCATTCAGTGAGCATCATTTATATCGATGGAAGCATTCCTGATATTCCTTCGTTGGGACAGCGAGCAGATGCATCGTTACATTCTCTTGGATTTTCTCCATGTCTTCGAATCTTCTTCCTTTCAAGAGGGATTTGAGTTTTAGAAAGACGCAAGGGGCGAGATCTGGGGAATATTGTAGTTGTCGGTCCTAGGGAATGTTCCTCTTGGCTGTGACACTATTTGGCTTGCTAAAAAGAAAGAAGAAAAAAAAAAGAAAGGCGAGAATTAAATTTAGGTGATGAGAAGCCATCACGAAAAGGACACTAAGCGGTGTTATTTTTTCTGACAAGGAAAAGTGGTAAGATTTTTGTTTCCATTGTCGAGAAGGTAAAACACAGAATTAATCTGATTTATGTTACGGGGGCGGCGAGTAAGATATGTCCAATCTGCCCATGGCAATGGTAAAGGGGATTTTTAAGTTGGACAAGTTACCTCCCGCAGAATTCTAAAGAGATAAAAATAAAAATTAATTAAGCACGCACTGTCCGAGAAAAAAAAACAAAAATGCCCGCTGACCACCATGAAGGAAAGGTTAAGTCTTTGTCTATAGGCAGAAACCATTGAGAGAAGCATCTGTTTATCGTCAGGGCGGGCTATGATAGCGAAACTATTTTATCGGATCAGTAATTGGCACCAAGAATGCAAATACGTCCAAATGGCCACCCACTTGATGCTGGCGAAAATCTGATTGTCGAATTCCAGGTGATTCGGTTAAGATAAAGAGACTAGGGTGTGATGTCTCCTCGAAGAGAAGAAAGAAAAGGAAAAGAAAAAAAAAGAACATAATTTTTTTTCTTTCTTAAAGCAAATTTTTTTAGATCGAGGCTAGTCTGGCCACACCCATGCTGCTGAGCGCCCATTAGCTGAATGGTAGCATGAGCGTTAGGCGGAGGTAATCATGTGAAGAAGGAGGGGAGGTCTGTTGCGCCCCCCTCTGAAGGGATAGGTGTGAGATGCCACTGTGAGAGAGAGGGGAAACCCGTTGACACCCTCTGAGGTCAGGGTGAGATACCAAGATGAGAACAGAAGAAGGTGGGAAGACGGAAGACTTCCAAAAATGGAAAATAATAAAATTTACCTGACCGAAAACAAAGAAGTGGATTGTGGGTTTGGAATTATCAAGGAACCTCAAACCCCGACAAGCCCACCCCGGCTTTGGTCGGCGTCCATATAAGCAGAGTCACAGCGAGTGAGAGTTCAGTTCAGTTCAGTTGGAGTTGGAGTTGGCAATTGGCAGAGACAGTTACAGAGTTAATAGCCTCGCAGGAAGCTGACTGAAAGATATCCACGCAATCACGATCTCAACTTCTAGCCAAGAACAATTTATTTTTGAAGAACGACTTAGACTCATACCACCAAAACAAGTTTTACGAATATCGCCTGAAGATACACCAAGAACCAGTTTCTTAAAGAACAAACAACTTAAGATGTTAAGACTCGCCTAACAAAAAAAAAATGTCACGAATCCATATAGCGGGTTGGGAAGAAGATGCAGTCCTGTATTCAGAAACCATTTATAAAATATTGTTATCCTTTTTTTTAACACATTTGAACTTTTCGAGTTATTATTTTATTTTATTTTACATATACTTGTGCGATATCACCCTTGTTCGAACTCGACTCGCATTACGGCCCGGCGACTGATTGATTTCGTCTGCCTAAGATCAAATCACAACGTGGGTAGGTTAGACTGGAAATCAAAGCAGATACTTCGTTAACCAGACGTTGGAGGCGAGCTGGGAACGACAAGGCTGATACCGAATCTAACCAGATTCCCATCCTAATCACCAAAAGGTTAGAACGTCACATTTGGTGCCGCGACCAATACCAAGCCAGTTGGTCGTCACAGGGCAGGATAGCACGACGGACGCAGCCAGGCAGACGTCGCATTTGGCGCAGCGACACCGGGGGTGGACGTCACATGGCCAAAAACTGCTGCACAAGCTATGGTCACTGATGAAACCTTTGTGGTATGATGAGACGACCACACTCTTCACATGTTCCATCCAAGCACTGCTATAAACAACGAAAGTGAGTGATAACGTTATCATGCGGGACAAACGATATATGTGAAAGCGATGTATAAATTTTTATATATCAAGAACAGAGCAATGGATAGTGGCTCGAAGGGAGTAAATAGCAGGACAGACTGAGTTCTGGGTGGCAACCAGTCAAGGAGAAGGCAACTCTGAATTAATTCAAAAACCGGCCTGGAGAATATTGGGCTCTGTCAGGCTATCTTGCCCCCAAAACACCACTTCTACTGCGGCTTTAGTACACCTGGTGCCTCTACGACCCTAATTGATATCAAGAACAATTTAAAGGAAATCTGTGCCAAAAAAGAAAAGTGTTCGCCTGACATGTTTCCTCTTTTACGACCCCATCGGACTAAAGTGCTGTTCATGCTGACGCAACTGCACATGCGCACGGTACGCTCAGTAATTAAAATTAAAATTAATTTATTTATTGTTGGTTTTAGTATGGCCTATTTAATTTAGATTTCACCATATATATATATATATATATATATATATATATATATATATATATATATATATGAAATGGACAAAGTCCGACAATTATTTTAAGACATATTTATGTTTGTACATTCTTTTATAATAATTATCGGACTTTGTCCATTTCATAATGTGTGACGTCATTTGTTTACATTTGATACGCCATGAGCAGATATAAGTTTAAATACAGTAAATTCGACCTTGCTAACCGAACGCTCCTCTGTGGCCAAATCGGTAAATGCACGTCAAGCTAAATGACGCTTCCGTATAGGATACAGGTTCGAATCCTGTCGAAGGACGAAAATTTTCTGTAAAAATCTTTCGGACATTCAGGCCGGTAAATGTTGTTTAATACTGTTTATTATAAACAGAGCATTTACTTAAATATTTGTATCTATAAAAAAATGTATAAACATAAAAATGCCTTTTTATTTATATATATATATATATATATATATATATATATATATATTGATGCATGTTTCATTAAATAATATAGACAAGTATTGTCTATTTATTTTAAGTAAATTCCTTTCATATTGTCTGATAAGCTTAATAGCATTATCATTGAAAGACGAGATGAAATCCCTATATTGATACATGTTTAAATCCAATCGTCCGCGTATCGTATACACGAGTTAGTCGTTGCTTTGAAATTTTTCACGCAACAAAAACAGACTATCATTATTGTTTCGTCTGTGTATTGGTTGATATATTTAAAAGTAATTGTCATCTTTGAAAATGGCTTATGTAAGCCGAAAGCTTAAATTAAATTTAAATGGTGATTTCCTTTCGTCTTTCAATGATGATATTATTAAGTTTATCAGGCAATATGAAAGGAACTTACTTAAAATAAATAGACAAAACTTGTCTATATTATCTAATGAAACATGCATCAATGAAAAATTGCTGCCTAAATATATATATGTGTGTGTGTGTGTGTGTGTGTGTGTGTGTGTGTGTGTATTATAATTATTTTTAAAAATATCTCATGTTTCAAAAACGAGAGCCGAAAACCTCAATATAATTATTAAAATTAAATTTAATTTTAATAATTATATTGAGAGAGTAGGCTCTCGTTTTTGAAACATGATAACTCTTATGTAACGAAGGAATCGTATTTTTTTAAAAAAATAATTATAATTTAAGCTCTACTTCTGCATGGAGCACTGTTTTTTAAAAATAAAAATAAAAATCTCCGGATTATTTACCTAACGTGTTCTTTCGTGTTTTTCTACATAACTGCACGCACACGCGCACGCGCGAACACACACACACACACACACACACACACACATATATATATATATATATATATATATATATGTCTCCCTCTCTCTATATATATATATATAGAGAGAGAGAGAAAGAGAGAGGGGGAGAGACAGAGAGAGAGAGAGAGAGACATCCAAGGTCGAGTTGTCAAATTCTACTAACACGGTCAGTATTTTATTTTTAACTGTTTCGAATAAGATTTTGTATATTCGAATTGGAATTGGTGATAAATTGTCCAAATTTCACATTTCATTCAGTTTCAGTCATCATAAAATAGAGAGCTCCAATTACTACTGGTACAGTCTCAGTCTTCATTCCCTAGATCATGTTCATTCCTTGTATTTGGACAATTTATCGATATTTTTTATGGAGGCGTTTCTCTAAGATGGTACTGCTATGTCAATAAGCATACACTTGCTTGAATTTCGTGTCTTTTATGATAATATCAGGTCGGTTGGTTTTTATTTCTTTGTCAGTTTGAATTGACATGTCCTAAAGGATAGTAACATCGTTATTTTGAGTAACTGTGTCTGGTTGGTACTCATTACCATGTCTCAGTGGTTTCGATTTTGTGCTTCTTGCATATCTTCCAGCTTTCACTCCGGTGCTCCTAAGCTACTGATGTATTTTCTGCTAGTTCACATCTGCTTCTTTCTTTCTTTCTATGTATTTGCCATGCAATGCCTTATCCTCTTAGTTTGTTTGTAACGTATTATTATCATTATTATTATCAGTATTATTATTATCATTATTGTTATTATTATTATCGCTATCATTAATAATATTATTATCACGATATTATTATTATCATTATTCATAATTGTTATGGTCCGGTTCCTTGTACCACGGTGATAGTCCAAAGTAGAACCAATAAAGAAGAACTCGAACACGGATATGGAATAACACAGATATATTACAAACAAGAATATATACAGAGAAGTAGGAAGTGTTAGTACGAACAATCAGGTTTAGTAGTAATTGCCTGAACGCGACTCTGTTTGGACTGCCTCTGACTCGACTGACTGACTCGCTCGCTCTGACTAACTGACGGACCACACTCCAGACTTCAGACTGAACGGTATTTAGTCACCCCCCCCCACGTGGGCATCATGTGGCACAAGGCCGGTTTAACGTGGGATCTCCGAGCCCGTTGGCTCGGCCAAAAATATGCCCTTTGAACCCGTATAAACGGGTTCGGGGTCGGTTTACCTCCCCGAAAGAGACTCCGCCCTTCGGCGTAGCCTCGTTCGGGTTCCTCTCCGCCCGAAGGCAGAGAGTTCAACCGATCAGTCGGTCGCCCGATTTCGGACTGAACTCCCTGCTTCCTCTTGAGGCGCAGTATTTATTACGTATGGAATAGTCCATTATGTTATTATGGGTAAGGTCCCATAACAATAATAGTGCTGTAGTATAATTATCGTTATCATTATTATTATTAATATTCTTATTATCACAATATTACTATAATTATTATTATTATCATTATCATTAGTAGTAGTTGTATTATTATTAGCAGTAGTAGAATTCATTAGAATTTATTATTATTATTATTATTATTATTATTTAGCCGAGTAAATATTTCATATATACTTTATAACAACGTCTGTTGTGTTGAACAAATATTTTATTTAAAGCGTGTTGTTTTCTTTTGTATTTCTACCAATATGTGTTTTGTTACTTGCACTAAGTGCTATAATGTATTTGGGTACATACATACATATATATATATATATATATATATATATATATATATATATATATATATATCCCATATTCGATGCACTTCGTTCATTAAGCTATAATCAAATTCTCAACTTATATATCTATATACAATTTTGATTTGATGAAGGAAAAGGTTGCCAGCAATCTCGGCTACCTTCTTTGTGGATATCCTAATAGCATTTATTAAGAAAGAAAATCTTAAAAGCCAATAATTCTTGATGCAGTTGGATATTTTAGGAAAATTATTTTACCCTTGGGATTTGACGGGAGAGAAAAAAATGAAGCCAGAACTATTTTGTTTATTGATTCGATTTATTTCAAAAGTTGCAATTTTTATTTTGAAAAATGGAAGTTATTAAGATTCGCCAATAAAATACAAGTCTGCAATCCAAAACAATTTTCTGCAATTTTCAAATTTTACAAGAGATACTTTTCAATGTGCTTAATTTGATGCACGGCGTAATCTTACGTACGAAATGAACCACAAGTGCATTTCAAATATACATAAATCTTAAATGCAATAAATATATTTAAATGTATTTTATCCGCCTGACGATTATGTTAACATATGAAACTCTGAGTAGCATATCTTGATTATTATTATTATTATTATTATTAATATTCCTTCTTCTTCTTCTTCTTCTTCTTCTTCTTCTTTTATGTGCCGTGTCTCTTGAGGCTGTGGGCTATATTAACATCTTAATATTATAGCATTAATAATGCTATAATATATTATATGCATGCTCTGTATAAATTTGGCATTGAGCCCTCAGATTATTTTACACTTTAAGCATTGAGATTGTTTTTAAAATACTACTTTTCATTATTTCAGGAGTATTCTATCTGTCTGTCTATCTATCTATCTATCTATCTATCTATATATATATATATATATATATATATATATATATATATATATATAGATAGATAGATAGATAGATATATATATATATATATATATATATATATATCTATATTTATATATATATATATATATATATATATATATATATATATATATATATATATATATATATATATATATATATATATATATATATATCGAGAGAGAGATAATAGTGCTGAAATCATCAACTAGAACTCTACCAAATTATCAATCTTCAGAATTATTTTGTATACTTTATTGGTTGTACTGTGAACTGTTCAACACTCCTTTACATACATATATATATACATACATATATATATATATATATATATATATATATATATATATATGTATATAGACAGACAGATAGATAGATATTGTAGATAACCATATTTAAGTAGGGGCTCCACTTAAAAAACTAAATAAACGAAGTGTCTACTCAAATATCAGTACCGAGCAAAAATAGCGATTTCAGTGATAAAATTATGTGTGACTGATAAAAAATCGATTACATTTTTAGATATATTTATATTCTAAATATAGAATTGTGTGTCTTACCTCATGAAATGCCCGGATATTGTGAGACAGCTGTATATAAAAAAATGGGGCTTCACATAAAACTTTAAATTGCTGAAAGGCAGCAATATTGTGTGTGTGTGTGTGTGTGTGTGTGTGTGTGTTGTGTGTGTGTGTGTGTGTGTGTGTGTGTGTGTGTGTGTGTGTGTGCTCGCGCGCTACAAAACATTATTTCGATACACATATGACATTGGCGGAAGTCAAAGAGTTTCTTCGGGCGGCAAAGGTCATTTTGAATTGATGATCGATTTCGTAAACTTTGAAAAATGTCAGACGTGTACATTTTTCTAGAAAATATAACCTGCGGTGTGCTCTAAAACAGATGCTTCTTCACATGCAAGCTGTATAGAATAGAATTTACCAAGATAAACCATCATATATATATATATATATATATATATATATATATATATATATATATATATATATATATTAACTCGACATTCGAAGGCTCGAAATAAACGTTAGTATTAATATTCAACCAACAAAAAAACATACATCTTCAGTAGAAAAACATGAAACGAAAAAAAACAACCCCCAAAAGAAAATATACTCTTCAAAGGGCTAAGAAAATGGCCGAAAGCGCTTGGGACAAGGGGCATTTTTACACTCCCTTACACCCACGAAACGGAAAACAGTAAAAACGCTAGAAAAAGTAACTAAAAATTAATTCAATTTTCCTTGTATATCATATTTAATGAAAGATGTTTAAAAGAAAGGTTTCTGCCCAAATGCACATTAATATATATATATATATATATATATATATATATATATATATATATATATATATATATATTGCTTCAATCCAAATATGAATGATTGAAAACAGGTTATATATATATATATATATTGTAGTAAAATGAAATAGCAGTAAGATATATAATCTGGTGTTCTTATTGATATTTTTATTTTTACAAAGCAGTGCTCAATAATGTAAATATACAGAGCATAAATATTATAAGTTAACTGATTTAAAAATATGATTCCATCGCTACACAGGAATTACCATGTTTTAAAAACAGAAAGTAACAATTTCAAATTCAATTATATAATTAAATTAAAAGCAGTAGTTCTATTTCATTTTCAAGCAAATTTTGGAATAACTTATTTTGTAGGCGTGCTATTTGTCAATGTCTATTTTTTTGACTAAAAGTATTATTGAATTTTCAGGTTAGATAAATGCGTGTCGATAATCATACACACTTAAAAAATGTTATTGTTGAATTGTTGAATATTGTTTAAAAACGTCTGATAATTATTCACTAACCCAATATATGTTTTTTATTTTTCTTATAAAAATCATGAGTTTTTTTTTCTAGTTTGTTAAGATTTTTAAGAATTTTACGGAAATTTGGCAATTTTTACTGATAGTGCTTTCCAAGATATGTGTCTGAAGCTAAACATTTCTAAAACAGAAACTATGATCTGGAATTGGTATGGAATTCGTGATGGCATCTACTCTGAATGCATCATAAAAATCCAGAATTTATATTTAGTAAATATATATCTTGTTCATCCTTGTTCATGCACAATGAAAGACTTTGAACAGAATCTTGTTGAACTGGAAAGACTTAAATGTTCGTAATGGTTTTAATCTTAATCTTCCCGAAAATGTTGGCACAGAATTTGACTAAGCGCCTTGCACAGCAAGAAAAAAATGTTGGCTTGAGAAAGGAGCAGTTTTTATTAAGGAAGAGAATGTTTAAAACAAAAAACAGAACAGGGTGTATTATAATGTTCTGGCAACAATCGATAATGGCACTTTCAAGTAACTTTCCTCTAAGTAAGTTAATTTTTCTCTAAATACAGAATGTCTGAGATCGAAATTGTGGTTGAAGTTATTTCTGCTTATAACTAATGCATTGGATGAATTATTATGTTCATGAATAATATTTACTTTCTAAAAATTTTTGTATATTTTACCAATATATTGTAAAGAACGGCTGCCTCGGAATTATTTTTGTTTTGATATCTATAATAGTTCTGAATGTATGTTTAAATAATTTAATTAAATTGAAAAAAATTACAAATCAAAACTCAAGAAAAAAAATGTAGACTACAGGTGAGGAGTCTACGTCCCAACTTACCAGTGGTGGAACTCCATCTTCTTGTGGTCAAACCCGACCTCCTACTTCTGTCTGAAACTGCTATTGATAACTCTATTCATATTCCCAAAAAGAATTGATCATCAAACATTGGAAGGAATGCAAAAGCTATAAGAAAATAGCAGATATCCTGAATGTACCATTTACTATTATTAGTTCCGTTATCGATATTAAGTATAAAAAGGTGAAAACTGCTGAGAGCATAACATGATCTGGCGCACAATGAAAGATTTCGCCCAGAGAATGTTACAGGTAATTTAGAATTAATAGATGGTAGCATGAATGGTACGGGTAATTTAGAATTAATAAATGGTAGCATGAATGGTACGGGGTAATTTAGAATTTAATGGTAGCATGAATGGTAGCATGAATGGTACGTGTAATTTAGAATTAATAGATGGTAGCATGAATGGTACGGGTAATTTAGAATTAATAAATGGTAGCATGAATGGTACGGGTAATTTAGAATTAATAAATGGTAGCATGAATGGTACGGGTAATTTAGAATTAATAAATGGTAGAATGAATGGTAATGGTAATTTAGAATTAATAAATGGTGTAATTTAGAATTAATAAATGGTAGCATGAATGGTACGGGTAATTTAGAATTAATAAATAGAATTAATAGATGGTAGCATGAATGGTACGGGTAATTTAGAATTAATAAATGGTAGAATGAATGGTATGGGTAATTTAGAATTAATAAATGGTAGCATGAATTCAAAATATATACCAAGATGTTTTGGACTCTAATTTGTTTGGGCCAGTAGTAAAGCTTGGATTCCCAAAAGAATTGGTTTTGCAACAAGATAATAACCCTAAACATATGGCTAAATCTACGAAAAAATGGCTTACTGAAAACAATGTCAATACACTCGAATGGCCATCACAGTCTCCAGATTTGAATCTAACAGAGACTTTGTAGCGTGCGTTTATTAAAAATTCAAGTTAATAAAAGAGTTCCGAAAAACATTTTAGTCCTAAAGAGAAATTGCAAGAAGAATGGAGTAAAATACCAAAGAAAACTTGCAAATCATTGATTAAAAGCTACATAAAAAGACTGATTGCTGTTGAATTGAGTAAGGAATATGCTACAGATTATTAAATAGGTATTACAATGTTGTACGAATAGTTTTTTCGACTTCAATTTTTCTTTTTTTAGTTTTATATAATTTCATTAATATAACAAAGTTCCATGGTATATAAATATTGTATGAATTATAAAATTTAATTAAAAAAAATCATGGTGGGCGAATATTCCTCCTCCCCTTGTATTATACTTAGGCACTCTCAACTTTGGAATTTAGCCTATTTTAAGCTTTAGCTTTTATTCTTATTATATATATATATATATATATATATATATATATATATATATATATATATATATATATATTTTGAAATGGATAAACTCCGACAATTATTTTAAGGCATTTTATGTTTATACATTCTTTTTATAGATACAAATATTTAAGTAAATTTATTATTATAAACAGTGCATTTACTAAAAAGAATGTATAAATATAAAATGTCTTAATATATATATATATATATATATATATATACATATAGTGTGTGTGTGTGTGTGTGTGTGTGTGTGTGTGTGTGTGTGTGTGTGTGTGTGTGTGTGTTTCAGAGTTGTTGAAAGAAAGCAGCGATGTCTCAGTTGAGGAGAGGGCAAGGGGCGTGAGGACTATGATGAGTAGGAACAGTGGTTCCAACAAGATGGTGCTCCTCCTCATACTGCAAATGTTACCATGAAATGACTCCGTGAAAAGTTCAGGGAGCGTCTCATCAGCCGCAAATCTGAAGTGGAATGGTCACATCGCTCGCCTGACCTGAACCGACCATGATTTCTTCCTGTGGGGGTTCCTCAAAACAATATCTACAAAAGCAACCCTAGCACCATTCCTGCTTTGAAGGCAACCATCACTGAAATGATACAAATGATCATCTAGGGTGAATGTGCACCGTCTTATCATTCAACTCTGTCTTCAGTAGAACGGCAGACATCTGGAGCATGTACTCTAGGGAACCTTGAGACATTTTTGGTTTATGTTTGAGAATAAATGTTTGCAGATCCTAAAATTTTACCCTTTTACTTTTCCATAAAGGTAATTTCCATCATTTGTCTTCCTTGATTTGTGCTCGATCATTTTATTTTAAAAATTGTGAAACACCCTGTATATGTATGTATGTATTTGTGTGTGTATGTCTGTGCGTTTGTGTGTACTTTTCTCTATATGCTGACATACATAATTATATGTTCCGGAAAGAAATATATTTAATCAAAGTAGCTAAGTGGTTTTGGTTAATAAAACCAAGTAGAATACGGTAGCAGTAATCGACTGGTACGCGTCGTAGTCGCAGGTAAGAAGTGTAGATCAATGGCGTAGTCCAATGGGCGTCGTTATGACTTAGCTCTCAGACTAAGGCTCTTGACTCTCGTACACGTCCGTCGGTATTTATGACGGACACCAGCCAATCACACTTCAGTGGGGCGGGGAGGAACACAGGTGTATGCATATTCCATTATATCACATGAGAATGTGTGTAGTTGTTTGTGTATGCGTGAGATATAAACGACTGTATGATAAAACGAACACTGGTGTAATTTAATTTTTCAGAGGCTAAAAATGTCGCAGATAAACCCTTGGTAATAAAGTCAACATAGTCTGAAAGAATATTCCTCGATTAGTGAGACTAATATGTACATCGGTAACTATAAAAAAAATCAATTTTCAATTAGTATGGTTAAACTGAAGATTGTTTTACCACATTAATGGATTATTATATATGCATTAATCGAATTTTGCTATATAAAATGTTAGTGCACTAATTGAAAACGCATTAATCGAATACGCATTAATCGATGGATACTTGTATACATTACAATGACGATTTGGGTTTAGTTTGGTTTGTTTTACGGCATATCAACCTCAATGGGTTATTTAATACCGACAAAAGTTTTTTTTTATTTTTATAGCTGGTAATGTTCTACTTCAAAAATCTATATGGGAATATTTTTCCTTGAAGAAATCTATAGCTGGTAATATTTATTTTTCAAAGAAGGTATAGCTGTTTGTATTGCTGGTATTTTTTTTAAAGTATTGTTGATAATAATTTTTCTTTAAAAAATTATTGCTGGTAATATTTTTTTTTTTTATTACAAAGTATTTCTGGTATTAAAACCTATTTTTACACAAGTTTGGGGTTTAACTGTTTGCCCATAGCCGGGACCCTAACAGGCGCTACCACCCCGGGTCAGGGTAGCCATGGGAACACTTGCCATTAAGAGGTGCTTCCACGCTCCTCAAAATCTCCAGATCAGAGGCCTTGCTGTTAGACTTAGTTTATCATCTTACCAAGGACGCGGATATAGTTTATCGTCATACCCAGGACAAGTACAATGAAGAACAAGAATAATTTTTTTATTATTCAGAGAGGAGATATGTGAGAAAATGTCGAAATCATTTTGCTTGGAAAGATATAAAATAATTAGCAATAGAACTTTACCAACGGAAAGTGGTTTTGACAAATCATTTTTGATATTCTCCAGAAATATTTCTCAAGATATGATTTCAAATGTCAAGTTCTAATATTCTCTCCGAGCACAGAGGCATATTTTCATAAACACCTATCTGTGAAGTGAGATTTTTTGTTTTATATATATATATATATATATATATATAAAACAAAGCGGAAAATATTTTTCATGTGACGCGTTTCCACCTTTTAGGAATCCATCGTACGAAAGTGATGTTTACGTTGATGTCACTACAAATATAGCACATCTTAAGACTATAATTCTTCATATATATATATATATATATATATATATATATATATATATATATATACTAGAATATATATATATATATATATATATATATATATATATATATATATATATATATATATATATATATATATACTAAAATAATCCTAAGGAGCTAGGCAAACCTACCTAGGTTTCCCCAAACGGATTTTCAGGGTAAAAAAGAAAGGTAACTTGAGCTTCAGAACTTGACGATTGGTTTAGTATTATGTTTATGTTCTTGGTTCTTACTTTTTTATTTACAATTTTTCTAAGGTACCGATTTGTTCTGCTACAAGTTGAGCCATCCGACGTTATACACACACACACACATATATATATATATATATATATATATATATATATATATATATATATATATATATATATATCAGTGTGTGTGTGTGTGTCTCATGTTTATTTAGGCAAGTAAATTCTCTTTTAAACATGTCTGATTGAATTAAAAAAATCTTTTAGGAAACAATTACTCAGGAAATAAATGTGATTTTCACTATAACAGTGCATTTCTTGTCTCATTTGATTATAATATACGGAAAAATATTCGTCAATATGAAAGGATTATGATAAATATAAGACAGACATAATATATATATATATATATATATATATATATATATATATATATATATATATATATAGTAGAGCCCGGCGTTGCCCGGGGATATAAACAGAAGAGATAGATCAAGTATCGACCATCATAAAGACTGAAAAATAAAATTGACAAAGATTATCGTTTAAGGTTAACGGACACGCATGTCTTAATTATTTTTTTTTTTTTTTTTTTTTACGAATTGGTCAAACCCAAATTCAAACAAAAAACATTGTTTTCAATCGTTATGAGTCTATCGATTGGTGAATAGAATTTTATTATAAACAATTGTCTTGTAAATGGAATTTTTAAAGCATTCTGAATGTATAAATAAAAGAAAAAAGTGTGCAAGACAATAAGAAATACTACCTGCCCCCCCAAGTGGATGTTTGTTTTTATCGGCTGAAAATGTAAGAAATCTGATCCCAAATATAAAGGAACACACACACACACACAAACAAACAAACAACCTGGGTTTTTTAACCTAAGTCACTCCACGGAATCGCTAAAACATAGAGCATAGTCTGATGAAAAAAGACGCCAAAGTTTATGAAAAACAAAATTTTATCGTCAAAATGCTTATATGTTTTTTATGAAGAGGATAGACTAAATTTTTTTTAATTATTTTTTAAAATTTTTCCATCTTTTTTAGAATATTCTAAATTTTGATTTAAAAACCTTGTTTCTCTTTGTCGCAAATAAGGGGTAATAAATAACATAATTTTTTTTTTTGTATTTACACACATTAATTTGGAAAATCTTGCAAAAAATAAAAATAATTGTCAAATGTTAATGAAACTTTCGAAACTATTCACAGATGATCGAAATTATTATAAATATGTTTTTTTTTTATTAAAGTCATGGCAGAAATATTTTTTTATATTTATTAACACCCCCATAATTAATTTTATGAAAAACTCTAGAAATTGAGACCATCGGTTTTAGTGATTACAATAGTTAAAAGCACAAGGCTTTGAAGAATGCAAATCATGTTTTTTTTTTTGTTTTTTTCTTTGGCCAACGTACCTGAAAATCAGCTGTGAATTGTAAATATACAAAACTCAATAAAACAAATATATTATTTAGTTTCAAATGTTTTTTTTTATTTGTTTTAATTTGTTTTTATGAATATGGACAATATTTTCTGAAAGCAAAAAAATTTTTCAATGAAAATTGAATTTTTAATACAATTATTTCTTATTTCTTTAATTTTAAAAAGATTTAAAAAAAATTTTTAAATTGAATTTTTAAAAATATTTTAACATTAGTTAAAAGCAACATCAACCTTTCAAAATGTCCGTGTGAGATTGTCATTGTCTAGTGCTTTGAAAATTGTATAATTTGGACCAATCAGATTAGCCATGGTAATTAAGAAATGTAATTTTTGTGTTTATAGTCGGACAGTAATTATAAAGTACGGAAGACCAACCAGAATACAATTTAGTTGCATTATTTGAGTTCAGCATTGTTCTCCGCTGTTAAGCCCCTTACTTTTGCGAAACAGGTATGGAGAAGTTAATTTGAGTTTTCAATTTCAACTGAAATATCTTATTCATCTTATGAAATATAACTACTGCTAAACTTTAATTTATATGATCTTATTTTTATATTAATCTCAGTTATGACATTTTTCCATAAATGAAATATCAAAATTAATAATAAAATGAATGGAAATACAAATAACACAGTAAATGTAATAAATGTACATAAAATTATAGTATTTTATGTACACTTCTGATAAAATTTCATAAGAAAGGTACCTAAATTAATTAGATACCTTTTTCTTATGAAATTTAATCTCACTATTAACAGTCTTATTTTTAATTTCTTTATATTTTCCATAAAGCATCGTAAACATAAAAATGAATGCTAAGTACAAAAAAAAAAAATAAAAAATTAGAGCGCTGAAAGTTTTCCTTAAAAGTAACGAGGTAAATAATTTGTTCACTTAAATAATTTCACTTCCCTCCATCCATAGAAAGAATTATCAATCCCGTAAGTTATCTAAACGTCATGAATGTGCCTTTCGTCAATCGTCAAGCGACGCGAAAGGTTATGACCTGCTTTGTTTTATTTTCAAATTACACTTTTTCGGCGCAGAAGCTAAGTTAAGTTTGGTTCAAAATATTTTAAATAAACAGTATAATTTCTGTTTTTTATTAAAAATCAGTTTTGAAAAAAAATGATAATTGATTTTAAAAAGAATATCAAAGTGAGATTTTAATCTTTTATCAAATCGAAAAAAATGATTGAAAACGATTGATTATCTGTCCTTTTTTTTTGACAAAAAAAAAAACAATATTTTTAACGAAAATTTCAGACGTGCTAGGAACGATTAAAAAATGTAAAAAAAAACCCCCCAAAATACTTTGATCTTTCCTCTTTAATAATATGAACATTAGACGATAAAATTTTGTTTTCGTCAAGTTCGGCTTTTTTTTTTCATCATGCTATGCTCATTTGTTTACATTTTCGTGTCTTAATCGTGTTTTCACATTGATTTTGTTAAAAAACAATTTTGTTTTTCTCATTTTCGGCGCCGTTAGAACCATCACAAGGTAATTTTATGTAGTCCTGTGAAGTTTTGTTGAAATAAGCTAAAAAATGTAGGAAATTCGATCCAATATATAAACGTTACAGACACACACAAACACACAATCTGCGTTTTATAATAAGTAAGATATATATATCCGGAGTCTTCCACGCTAACTTTAACTCCAGGGTCATAAAACATCTTGTTTTTATTTTAATCATTTCACCCCAAGCCAGACAATAAAGCCACTAAATTGCAAGTGGTTACTGGGTGTGCGATAATATTAAAAAAGATTAAGGAGAGTGAACAGTAAACGATAGAAGTTAAAAAGACAGAAATGGCGATAGCAGTTAAATTCTTGACAGGAAAGCAAGAGGAAGGAAGTGAGTTCCACAATCGTGAATTGCGATAGAAGCTGTTAGCTTAGAACTTACTCTTACATCTTGCCATTTCAGGTGTAAATTTCATTATTAATTGCGCTATTTTCTTGTGGTGTATATTTCATAAACAAAAATCGATGATCGTCAAAAATCAGAATTACAAATTAAAGACTTGCTCTCATGGAATTTTGAATTCTAGAAACGAATGCGCTGCAGGATATCTGCCCTTCCTTTGCGGCGTTTGGACATTGGACTGCTGATTAGTGAATCTATTGCTGCAACAACAACAACAGCGGCACCTGCAACTAAGCCCACATCAGATGATGACTCTGACATAAAATTAGGATCTACAAGAAGCGCAAGAAAAGTAACTGTTGGCATGGAACTTACATTTACATCTAGCCATTTCAACTGTAAAATTATCTCATTTCCTATCAATACTATTGGTCATGCATTATGGATTTATTTAAAATCAATTGCGATTAAAATCAGAATTAAACTAAAAGCTACACAGGATTGGCTAGATGATGCATTTGAACTCACAACGCTTTGGGCAAAAGTACTTGTTCTAACGCTTTTATCCACTGGGGCATGTGTCTTTCAATTAAACTATTTTTTTTAATTTATTGTTTTAGAAAATTTTGGTAAAAAATATTTTTTTTAAATATGCTACCTGCAACTTAATTTCATGAAATTTCGCGAAATTAAATTTTATTTCTAAAAGTAGAACTCCTCGTTGAATGTAAATCATCCAGTTTTTACGTATGCTATATTTACTGAAAATCTGCTCCGAATGCTAAATAAAAAAACGTAATAAAATTATATTACTTAATCTGAAAAACTTTTATTTAACTAATTTATTACTTTACACTAGTATCTTAAGAAAAAAAAAAATTTCAATCAATAATGAATTTTGACAAGAATTTTTTAATTTTTTTAAATTTTAATTATAATAATTTATAATAATTTAAAAATCGGTTAAAATTGTACATTACTTTATTTCTTTTAGGTAATATTGTAATTAAGTGAAAACTATATTTACGAATCCAAAATAGAAAAAATTAATATAAGTTGTTTTATTATAATATTTTAAAAATATTTTTTATTACTTTAAACATTCCCATTTTTCATCTATGGTAGCCTATACGTAGCATTATTATGAAAAGGCCACGTGTTCTATGAGCTGTCCACCCATTACAACGAAAATTTTATAATATTTTAAATGTTATTATTTTTTTCAGAAAGCACCTTCAAACGTAACTAAAAGTC